>JAUYWI010059690.1:0-16121 GCA_034780595.1 Parotoplana pacifica | reverse complement strand
ATAATACTACAGAGAATGTATAAATATTGTTAAATATGACTATATTTCTTTGGACAAAACGGCGATTTTTTTTGGGTCCCCTATATTTCTACCAACCTGTTTTGTTAACATTACGAAACCAAATTTCGGGTCTTTTTATCTTAAGTTTATATACATATTTCAGTAATCCGTAGACAACTTTATTATAATTCATTGTTGGAATAAACAAAATCTGAAGTGGTAGCCACCCTGATGAAGAGAAAAAGGTCTCTCTCAAAGAGACCTAACAATGAATCTGACCATTCACTTGATAGTTTCTGCACACTCAACAGATCAACAGAAATAAACTCCTGTCCTGATTACCTTTCAATTGCTGCATCCTTATTAATGGATGATGAACTTCTAACACCGCACTGGAGCTCTGATTCTGATCTTCTTTTTATTATTGTCTCTATTCTCGTAATTCATCCATATTTCTTAAGTCAGGTTTATTCTTTCTTTTAAGCTTTGTAAGTAATTGTGAACTATCTTTAGTGCCCTTTCAAAAATGCATGTATCGATAAATACCACCATTAGCAGGACATAAATACATTAAGTTTCATATAAAATTTAAAGATATTGCTAGAATCTGTTCAAAAAATCTCTTTCCAATTCTGCTCTACAAAGTTATATTACAACGGTGTTATTTTCACATGCAACTAACATAATTCCTTTATTAAAAAACCTCTTTATTTCAACATTACATTATTTTGAATCACTATCTGCCTTGTGCATAGGTCGGAATTTAGGTACATAGAATTAGAATGTTCGAGTACAATTTTCCATCAATGATTGGGTTTTGAATTATAATGTCTCCGTTTTAAGCATAATATAAAAAAATAAACTTTGAGGTTGGTCTATAACGTAATGGAGCTGTGAAAATTGATAAATCAGCTTCTTCCGACTACCTGGGTAGAGAAACTTTAGAAGACAAAATCACACGGTGCTACATTTATGATACATCCCATAATAAGGACTTAATATTATTGATTCCAAAATATCTGTGTTTAGCCATTTGGGCTGATCACGTAACTTTGAAATGGTCAATCAAAAAATGGAAAAGCAGTGCATAGGAAGTAATCCCTTCTTTAAGTAGACCAAATTTGAGTCAAAATAAATTTATCAAATATTTGATTTTCCTAAAGACAAATCTAGAAAACCCAGGGACAATGAAAGAAATGGGATGGCTTAAACAATTAAACGTACTGGATATGCAAAACGTTTGATATTTCTATGATACATAAATTATAGAGCACTTACCACACAGTCAAAAATATTAAAAGACGATTGGAAGTAAATTCTGGCACTAAGACCGTACATTTTGATGAGCATTTCAAACATGAAAAACCCAAGAAAGACAAATTCAGCATGAACTACAAAAGAAAAGTATCTATAAGTTTAGCTAAAATTTAACCATATAAAAACACCTTTAAAACTTAACGAATGTACAAAGTGCCTAAAAACGAGAAATTATCTTATTGTCTTGTTGATTACATGGTGATTATTTTGAACAATATTAACTGAATATTTTGGAGATCTGTAATCTCCTACCCTTTCACAGAAAACCTCACAAAGCCCCTTTCGAGACTAACACATTTTGTTCGATTAAGTTCTAAAACATTTCTGGTATTTTACTGGGCACCTCTGTAGTAATAAAAAAAGTCTATTTTCATCCTAATATCTTTTGTTTATTTGAATAATACTTACATAGAAATTCATCCAACCATGGTTTTTGACCGTAATGTTCAGCAGCAACGCAGACAGTGTTCAACAACACAAGGATTATCACACCCCAATAGAAAGGTTGGCTTTTTACCATGCGCCGTATGGAATATCTGTAATATGTATTTATCGATGCTATATTACAATTTTTAACAAAAACAGCAAATCACAAAAAAACGTTTTTATAATTCAATTCATGCTTAGTCATTAATTTGAGGAAACGTGCCATATCATAGCAAAAACACTTACTTATAATAAAAATGTAATTTTGCCTAAATTTATTAATTAAAATGAATATCCGATTTTTTGTGACTCAGCTGATCAACATACTCACCTAAATCGCTTTTCTGCTCTCCAACAACCAGCACATGCTTCAGATTGTCTTTGATTGTTTCCATATGACCTAGTAAATAATCCTAAAATATAAAAGGTCACACAGTTTAGTCTCTGTAACATGGAAATGATCAAATCATAAACAAAATAAATCTACTCTAGTTAACTCTTAGCTGTTATTGTTAATAATGTTTTCAATAAACTTAACTGTGGCTAATATTTGTATGAAATTCGTTTTCTAAAAAATGGTTCAAAATAAAAATAAAAACACAAATTAGCGACCCAGGTTTCGGTTTATTTAATAAAGCTTCTTCAGGCTAATAAATTATAATAATTGAAAAAAAAAAGAATAAAAATTGATAGTTCAAAATTATAAAGAGAATTATAAAAGTAATAAAAATCATAAATAAAATTAACAAATTGAAATTATAGAAAATCAAGGGAAATTAGTTTTGATAGGTGTATGAAGTAAACTTTGTAGGTACATTTGCACACTTCTATAGCAGTGAAGAAGTAGATACATATATGTATGTAGGCAGTGGGAGACGAGAACATGGCCCAAGGTATAGGTCTGTATCCATTCCACTACCAAATAAAGAAGACAAACAAATGCCAAAAATAGGACAATTGTAGATATTTATTTGTCATGCAAGTACAATTTTGCTCTATATTATTTCTAACAGATTGCAATGCCACCTGGGGAGAGAACTACCAAATAGTCAAGATGGCTTTAGACGTAATCGAGGTACAAGAGATGATATTGTTAATATGCGTTGCATCATTGAAAAATGAAGGAAAAGAATCGAAAGTTGACCATGCTAAAGCTTTTAATAGTGTACACCACGAGTTACTTTAGTCTACTCTTAAGGAAAATAGGAATTTCAGACCATGTCACATTTCTTAATGAAATAAATATATGACAACTAAGAAGCAACTGTTCGTACTGATGAAGGATGATCAGATTTCTTTAAAATGCAGAAAGGTGTTAGATAAGGATGTATTATTCACCATTTCTATTTAATCTATATGGTGACCATATCATGAAAGCTGCTTTCAGTGAATCTGATGCCGAAGGAATTTCTGCTGGAGGTGAATACAAAAGAGAATTAAGATATGCCGATGATACAACCTGGATGGCTGACTCAAACGATAAAATGCAAGCGATGCTAAATAATGTCAAGAAGGAAAGTGAATGTTGATAAAACAAAAATGATGGTGATTGGTGGAGAACAAGATTACTAGAACATAATAATTTACAATCAGGCAGGAAGAATTTAATTTTCTGGATTGAAATTGACAGAAAAATCGCTTTAAGATCAAAATAATGAACAGCCTAGCTTTCTCTATTATCAAATATGGCATAAAATCTTGGACTATGAAAAAGTTGGAAAAGAAAAGAATTGAAACTTTTGAGATATGGGCATGGAAGAAGATGTTTGGGATAACAGGCATGATTGAAGCACCAATGAAATTGTTATTCAAGAGGTTGAGAACCCACTCTCTTCTGAGTAAAGTTCATAAAGCACAGCTCACCTATTTTGGTCACATTGATCGAAGAAATGAAACAAGCTTTGAAAAAAAGAATCATGACATTAATTGTGGAAGGACAACGAGGACGTGAGCGGTCAAAAAGACAGTGGAAAGATGAAATCAAGACTACCATGGGAGAGTAAATCAGCACAGGACAGAAGAAAATGGAAGGCAGTAGTCAACAGGTTCACGAGGGCTGTATAGCGGCCTACCGATAACCACCACCACCACAATAGCAGTATATGTGTTGAAAATATATAACTTCTGTGACATAATAAAAAAACACTTCAGTGGCATAGTTTATATGCAGATAAAAATCAATGAGCTGCTATGGCATAGTAGAACCATTGAATATAAACTTCTATGGCGTAGTGAAAAAATAGTACCATTTAATGCACCCAAAGGAAGTAATTGTTCCTCCTTCGCCCAAAATGTACTACAGTTCCAAATTTCTATTTCAAAAATTGCGTCCGCAAATGTGCACATACGATTGTCGAGGGCCTGCGGTCTATGATATGTGCGTTTCCGTCTGTTTCTTGTTTACTACGTATGCAGTGAAAAACAACACTGCTATGACATCGTATATGGAGTTAAAAATTAAAAATAACACGTTTATGGCACAGTACCTATATAATACAGTGAAAAAATTAAGGCACGGATCTCATCATTCAGCTAATATGATATTGACAGGCATGGTTTTAGGACATCGATGGCATACTTTTATTGCCCGTAAATCATGACTGTCAGTGTTATTCATTGGTTCGTTCAGCAGGCGGTGCAATGAGCGCAGCTGTGGCCTCTACTATCGTATGTCATTTTTTATGTCCATTGACGATGTTGTTGCAGTTGCCAGTCGGCTACCCGTCCAAATAATTATATCCTTCGCACATTGTATTGATATGCCCACATCTCAAATACATCTACTTCTTTCACGTCGCACTTGGTCATTGCCGAGGATTCACTACCATAAGATACAATGGCAAATGCTTTGGCCTTCAACACTATCAGTTTTAAACGATTACTGACGTGTCTACTCTTCCAGATGGTGGTCATTCCTTGAATAGTATTCCAAGCCATCGTCAGCCTTCTCCTTGTTTCTGTGCTGCTACAGCCTTGGTGTTAAATGTGGATCCTAGGTAGACAAAGTTGTCTACTTCTTCTAGTTCAGTGTCGTCTAGCTTAATTTTGCTGAAATCTGTCCTGTTGTTGTCTATTATCATTACTTTTGTTTTTTTTTGGCGTTAAATAGTAGACCCCTTTCTGCGCCGTATCGTTCTGTGCGGTCGAGTTGACAGGTCTCTTCTGCTGCCACATAACATCATTTAATAAATATCTATAGATATAATTTTATGAATAAAACTAAATACTGGCTAGACCAGTGTTGAAAGTGAACAACAACAACGATGACAAAGTGCTAGAAATACTGAATTTTTCAAGTATTTAGGATCGTGTACAAAGGACATCGGGGCACGTTTGGTATGACCTAAAGCTGAAACTTTTAAAAACCGTCATATAGCCAGTCATGACCTATGGTTGTGAAGGATGGACCTTGCGAAAAAATAATTAATTCGAAGCGGCAGAAATGTGGTTATCGGCGAATTCTGAGAGTGGCTTGGACAGAACGACGCACAGACGAACGAAAGCATCTTACAACAGATAGGAACAGGCATGAAAATACGAACATCTACAGTTCTTGTGAAGAAAGGGAAGACTGGCGTGCTGTTATTCGAGCAAATTTTGGCGGCAACCATCAACCATGCTGAAGCTGACAAATCTAATTCTATAAATAAAACATAAATGTGATTAATATTTTTAGGCTGTCAATGAAAT
This sequence comes from Parotoplana pacifica, assembly GCA_034780595.1. Taxonomy (NCBI): domain Eukaryota; kingdom Metazoa; phylum Platyhelminthes; order Proseriata; family Otoplanidae; genus Parotoplana; species Parotoplana pacifica. The sequence continues at coordinate 10,688 of JAUYWI010059690.1, read as the reverse complement.
ATTTACAGTACTAAAAATATTTGTTCTCTTCTTCTGAGGAGTGGTGAAAGACAGGTGTTACAGTGAGAAACTACGTTCTGTACAAGAGTTACGGGCTAGTGTTACCAGAGCCTTTGAAGAAATCAATGCTAACAAAGAATTGTGTAAGTCAGTAACCGATAGTGTTGAAACCAGATTGCAAGAATACCTCGACCATCAAGGAAGCTAATTTGAACACTTCCGGTAAATCATGCTACTTGTGAATGCTTGTGAACTTGTGTAAAATTTGATTACATATGTACTGTTCTATGTACAATATAATTTACTATACACTGTATACCTACTTTTGAAACACCCTGTATAATGAGATCCTTGGCATGGTATATACAGTGAAAAAATTAATGAACTGCTTTGGTATAGTTGAATATATTTCTACGACATAGTATATATGCAGTGGAAAAATAGTACCATTAACCTTTTGACACTTAACAGCCGAAGGAAATAGTTGTTAGCGCTGATTTTAAATAGGTTTCATCCTTGGAAGAAATGTACCAGTGTTCTAAATTTCAAATAGTTCAAAAATGACGCCCGCAATCGTTAGCAACCACAATTAATGGTTTGTTAAACCCAGTCTAACAACTTTGAGTGTAAACTTTTTTTCTAATCAATCCGTATAACCTTCGAGGACAAACCATCTTATCGATATACAATCGGGGAAAACTGAGCTGTCCGTCAGATCCCAAATCTTTTCAACATGTTCACATTAATAGCCAGTGTCTTTCTCTTTTTTTCTGATCTGCTGCTCATATCCTTGAGCCCAATATGTTTTTGTAATACTTTGTCATTATGTATTTGGACTACAATGACCTGGATCCATCAGTTGTTCGTAAAATCCTAAATCTTCTTTCTTAGATCTTGCTAACTTTTTTTTAAATTTAGGATTGTATTCAATCATACGTTGGATCTTTTTTTGGCGTATTAAAACCTAATTTCGATCAAGCTCTAAACCTATTTTCTGGCTTCGTTCACCATTTTGTCCTGGGACACATTGATCCGCTTATCAGGACTTTTCTCCTACTTCAACTATTTTCTTCTTCAGTTTATCCAAATTCTTATCCATCGTAGGTTTCTCGTTCTCAAGGGCTTTGATGAGCACTTGATTGTGGGTACACAAAATAAGGGGGACCGATTTGGGGTTTTTCTATCAATGAACTTTTATGCATCGCTATCTTTTACGCTTCCGTTTTCTTCCTCTGGTTTAAAAAGAAGAGAGAATGTCCAAATTGAATGTGTCTGGTGATTATTGTTTCTTTTTTTGTATTGGTTCTTCCATTAGTGTATTTTACTCATTTTAAATTGGTGGTGGTTCATATCTTGTTCTTGATCATGGTGTGTTGAATTGGTTCAGAACAAATAACTCTTCAGGCTTAAAACAGCTTCTTCATTGAATTCTGCTCCGTCATGACTCACAGTCCCTAGAAGGTTTTCTTTTCAAACACTTTCAATTAGTGTTTTCAGAATGTTCATAAAAAGCCATCAAGCCTTAGAATAGGGAGTAACATGGTGGCGTACAGGAGCAGGCGATTGTGAATGAAATATCCCAGATTTTAACAATTGAATTTTGCTTTATTCAATTGTCAATATAATTTTCTACCCCTTTTCCATTTCTAATTTAATATAAATGAAATATGGATCAACCGACAAAAACTGAAAACTGACTGTAATTATGTAGATCTACCATGAAAATTAGGTTGACTAGAAAAATTCTTAATACTGCAATCTGAATTGCAATTATACATATAATCAAAGTGGAAATTCATGTACTAGTTATAAAGTTTTTTGTGATAAAATTATGTATTGATCTAACAACTGCGATTTTAGAATATAAAAGTGAAATAAAAAAAGAAATAATATCAGATAATATAATTTACAATAAAGATCAATATTTCCCTAGTATTTTTTGTCAGCGATTACCACGAAAATAAAATAGGTATATGCACAATATTGTAATATGTAATATACAAACATTTAAAGATACATAATATAGCAATAAACAATTTACATTTATTAATGATAACAAATCAATTAGTAAGCTCCCACTAAAATTTACAATATGAGAACACTGGAAAGTATGGCTTTTAGTTGTGATCGATGTAGTTCAAAATATGTTCTCTATTTCTAAAGACAAAATAATAACATAGAAGTCTAAACCAAAGACTTCTAGGTTTAACTTTACTACTATTGACCTGATATACAATTTCTTCTGCGTACGCTCAAATTAATTAATTGCCATTAATTTTAATCATTTTCTGACGAATACATGCCTTTAATAAATTAATTTAGGTACATTTTTCCCAGATAAAATATGATTTTCTAATAACTTTGGTACGAGTTAAGGCAAAGGGTTTTTTAACAAACACAAATACATATCACAAGAATACACTGTTAAATGCCAAAGCTGTTAGTGCAGAATATACCGATTCGCAAATTAATCGAAAATCAGCAACATAAGGGAATAATTTTTAAAAGGTTTTTAGTGGTTTTACAAAGCAATTTATCCGTTAAGGAAATTGAATACTACCAATCTGTATAAAATACAATAATTGTTTTTTTATTTATTTAAAGCAAACTGTTAAAAACAGATACCAAAACACATTTTTATGCCAAAACCTTACCAAAAAAGCAACCAATCGATGGGAAAATAAATTAAGATTCTAAGATTACTTGTCTGATATAAATCAATCTTACATCAAAGACTATTAAATAAACATTTTTTAATAATGCCTTAGGTAGTTAAGTACACCTGCAAGGTAATTTTTCTAAAATGTATAACAAAACACAAATTATGTCTAAAGGCCATACCTGATTTGTTGGAATACACAGCATCATCCTCCAGATCTTGAACGCTCTGTGCCTTTCCGGTTTTTTGCTTTTGTTTTTCAATTCGACGTCGAGCTTTTAATTTATAAATAAATATAATGAATAATAATAGATTATCATTAAAAAAACAATTTAAGTACTATGTTATGGTATTTAAGAAATTTATAATATCTACATACATTAGAATTAACATAGTCCAAACATATAAAATAAATAATTTACCAGACTTTAAGCTAATAGTTTTCCATTTCCTTTTTATCCTACCTTGTATTATACGGATTTTATCCTCTGTTGTCGTTGTTTCTTCATTTAAAATAACTTCCTCTGTAAATGAAATATTTAATGCAATTAAAGCACTATATTAGCATTATCGTGATCTAAAAAATATATCAATATTTAGTTTTATGTGTTATAAATTTATCCTCTAATTTAAAATCCAATAAATCATAAATGAATATGATTTAGGTATAACTTCTACTTTGGATTTGTCTTTCATTATACATATCAGATAATATTCTCGTATGCATTTTTTGTAATCTTTTCTTGTACAAGATTGATTGAGCTAGATGTTAATAAAACTATACCAATAATAAATATTTCGCATTAAATCCATAAGAATAAATTGATTATTATAAAGTCTGAATTCTATGCATTAAAATGAAAGGAAGTTATTCGAAGTGATTTGAGCATCTATGGTTTAGAGATTTATTTATTCACTATCAGAGCAAGTAACTGATTTTCAGGTTAGGTGCCATAACAAATACATCCATTTTCAGAAAAATTTCAATGTTTGTGGAAGGAAGAATAAGTTTAATATCTTGATGATTATAGCAGAAGATCGCTGGTCATAGTCTTGTCCTAAATAGCACTAAAAATTCCACAATATACTCTTATCAACAATATTTATCATAAACAAATTTAAAAAAATAGTTTTTACGAATTGTTAACAAAAAATATGGAAGTACCTGAAAAGTCATTCCTAATTCCTAACCAAATTTTAATCAAAATTTAATTATAACATCACTTGCACGCTAATGAATAATATGAATTAGAATAAAAGACAATTGTATTAAATGTAATATAACATTTATCAACATTAAGCGTGATAGATGTGAATATTACATAAATGGTAGATAACACGAGGAGAAATATACATATAATATACCAAATTCGTCTGAAATTCATCCCAGCGATTACTATAGCTCTGGGACAGAATTGTCTTATCTTTAACTTTAGTTTATGTACTTGGTAAGATAATTAACCTAAAACTGTCCAATAGCATACAAACTAATTTGAAATCCACTTATTCTACTTTTAATAAGGTAACCTCTCGTTTTGTAAATATGTTTTTTTTAAAACAGTCAGTTATGAATTGACTGTAATCATTACTCACAAATATTGCATAGGTAATCATATCATGGTTTACAATGTTCTGTTTCAGATTCATAGCACAGGCATAAAGCTTTTATACTGCTTCGAGAAATTATCCTAGATAAACATGATGTATGGGACCACAATAACTTCTACGATTAATATCAGACCTTAAAAATCCTCTTTAAATTTACAAAGTTAATACACTTAAAACGCTATCTCTGATAACATCTCTTTAAATTTATATTATTTAACAAAATCATTACAAAGTAAAAGTTCAATAAAGCAAAACAAACTCTTCTAAGATGGCAATAAATATTGTAGGTATCTATATAACTCAACAAAATGGACTATTTGACTTCTGTCTTGTTAACTAAATCTGCCTGACCTGCTTTTTGTATCCAGTCCATATAGCCTGTTAATTCTCGCTCGGTTTGCTGTTGACGACGGAATTTAAGAAAAGCTCTTCTTTTTTCAACACGTTCACGCTCGTTAGCAAACTCTCTATGAATAGTAATAAATTAAGGAAAAAAAACTTAATTACATTTTTCCTGATATAGAATATATTTTATACCTACAAATATTTTGGTATGATCACAGTTTAATTTGTATTAATTTATATTTAAACTCAACCTCTTTACAACATTTCAAACTATAATAAAATAATTGTTTTTGGTGAATATTTTTGACTGTTAAACAAATAAAGGTCTGCAATATAGCGTTGTACTTTTTAAAACGCATGATCCTTTCAAATAAAAAAGAAATCTGAGCTGATAAACACTTCAGGCCGTATTCATAGCAACATATTGTATTCTAAATAATAGACGTTCGAAAGTATCAGATTCAAAAGTGGAAATTTAATTTGGCTCTGATCAAGCATAAAACAGATAAAAACGAGTAACGGCTTTTGTTTATTGATTTGTTATCTACACATCAAAATGTTAAAAAGATAATAAGCCAGGTGTAAAAATAACATTGATTTTTCTTACCCACTCAGCACTCCCAACACTAAATTGAGCATAAAGAATGATCCCAGAACGATAAGTGGAACAAAGTAGAGAGCATTAAATCGACTACCATATGCATCATTTGTCTATAAAAGAAAATGTATTATTGATTTGATCTCTTACATAGTTTTACATACGTAGATTACATTTCTGAAAACTTATATTTTTATAATTGAAGAATGCTAAGCAAGCTAAAATATGATCAACTTGATTTACGTGAATTAGTAGTAGATATTTTTTAAATTACAATTTTGCGTATATACACTCCCGTTCGGATGAAAACAACGCAATGACTAAAATTTTGATATATTAAATTTATTCATTGCTCATTTGTAGAACATAATCTGATTGATTTTTAAAGCATTAAACGTTTAAAAATTCATGACGTTTTTATCTGATGGGGGATGTATTCTATTTTTCTATATGTAGGTATTTTTCCTGAAAATGATGTAATCAAAAGAATGAAAGTTTAAAATATTTTTTTTACATTTTATTCATTTAGCTAAAATAGTAGTAAAAGTATATGACTGAGTCGCTATCGTCTTTCACAAAAAATACAATATTAAACTTCTCTCTTTTTCTACTAATATCCGTATCAACTTTTCCTCCATTTCAATTTGGCTTAAATTAAAATTTGACAATAGTAACATATCAAGGAGTAAAATACTAAGCAAATAATTTATTTAGCAACATAATAATAATTTTTTGTTAATTAAAATATTCATTCACTCTAACCCAACACATACATAGTACATCATGTTATCTAACCCATCACTTAAATAGTACATACATCATATCTATCTAACTCATCACTTACGTAGTACATCATGTCTGTCCAACCCTCCATTGTGATACACTGAAAGACTGTCAACATAGCATAACCAATGTGATCAAAACTTGTTATGCCATAAAAGGGTCCCTCCCAAAAGCCCTTGCAAATATAACCCTCTGGACACTGAAATGCGCCAACGGTATCATTGGTAGTAACACAGGGAACAAGTCCTTTGGCACCTGGTATACTAGTGGGCACTTCTTCCAGATTAGCTGTAAAATGTTGATAAAAATGTGTATCTTTGATACTACTCTGTAATAATAATATATCTATATATCTATACATATTTATGTAGATAAGTATGTATATAAGGCGTTTAGCGTTATATTAATGATTAATTGTAATTGTTATACTAGTTGATAGGCGTTCAAGTACTTTCAGTACAATTAATAAAATTTACTTTGAAAAATGAATCTCTATTTCAATAATGAACATGTACATGTAAATTAGAGTAATGTATTAACCATACGGGAAAGAGGGGTATTCTTACTCTGTGATAATAACATGCAGCGATAACTATATATAAAAATCTTCTTTTTTTATGTTCACAAAATTATACATATTCGTAGGTACCTAATTCTTTAGTTTTGTGTTATATAATGCAAAATTTTAACTCCGATTCATCTAGCTACCTGTACTTCAACAAAAATATTTCTCTGCATTTCTATCTCATTTTACCTCGTTAAACCATGTAGAAACATGCTTGGAAATGTTCTATAACTTGGACATTAATTTATTATCATTAATTAAGATGAATATTAACTAAGTCTTTCTGTTTATTTAGAAAATAAATTATTTCGCCTTAACCAAATTTGAGTTTAACCAGTCAGGCATAAGCTTAGTTAAATTGTATGTTATTAATAACATTTAAATTAAATAAAGCTAGTGGTCGAAGACATCAAGTAAAACCATGATTGTTAAAATAGAGAATCAAAATACAGTTAAAGTAAGACCAACCACAAAACTGTTCAAGGCAAGAACTAGGTAAGTATAGGTAGGTGTAATTAATTTATTAAACATTGTCAACTAATGTAGTACTGATCTTGTAACAATGATTACACAACTTATCAGCTTCCTAAATATGAAAAGATGCTAATTAAATTTCATCCGTTTTCAATAAAAATTGAAAGTTGCTCCAATGACCTAGTGTTTATAAGGCGCTTTATAAATATAGTTTATTATTATTATATTATCTACAACCGTATAAAGAACATAAAGTAACCTTTCTTCTGCTAAATATGCAATACACAATTTTATGAATATCAACAGCCAAACTGTACATATAAAGCTTCCTATAATCTAACTAAAATATATGAGAACAATTATTTATTTTCTCTAAAAATATGAATTTGTCACTACAAAACAAAACGTAAAATGTCAATTTATTCGAAGATGATAGCGATTTAAATATTACATCTAGATCGAAAAAAATATAGGAGATTGCAGTAAACTACATGATTATTTGTGTACAGATACATTCAACATTTTTAAAAATGCTAAGCCATTTTTTACTAAAGACACGATTTAACCTCATAATTCTAAATAAAACTGCGAAAATCATCCAGCCGAAAAACTGACATCAACCCAATATCTATGGATATACTGCCTGCTTATAACAAAATTGCTAAAGTCATTTCGAACAGTTTTGTTAGTATCTAAAAAGCGCATTTCCTCAATAGATTAAAAAAATTTCATCTTGTTAGATAAAAGAGGTCAACACCTCCAAGGACATTTAATGTAGGCCACTTTGCTGGTCCACATCTCTCTAATTTTTGAAAAAGACGTTTTTATTAAAATGTATTCATATTGGATACACGCTCCGCGAGCTGACAGTGATTTCACGGCCGAGGAAAACCACCAGAGAAGTCCTCGTAGAGAAGATCGCGAGCTCATCAGAATGTCTGACAGAGCTCACACTCTTTCCAGTCGAGCCCTTGCCAGCAATGTGCTGGTTACACCACGCACAGTAAAACAAATACTTCGAGAACAAGGCCACTTTAGTTACATTGCGTCGAGAAAGCCACTCCTGAGTGCTCGTCATCGTGCTGCCAGACGTCAATGGGCTGAACAGCATGTCAACTGGACTGTTGAACAATGGCAGCAAATCTTGTTCAGCGACGAGATAACTCTGACATTGATCCAAGCAAAACAACGTCGTCATTTTAGCAGTAGACGGGGTGTTTGTCAAGTAAGGAACATCATCCAACCTCGTGTTCAGGGTGGTGGTAGTATTCTGATGGTCTTGGGAACCTTGATTATAGAAAACTGCAGGCTAATAAGCCTGCAGTTTTCTATAATCACAAATTCTATAGTTTTATAAAAAAAGTATCAAAAATACCTGAATAGCACACAATAATTTATAATGACTATAATTAACACAAACTAAACTAAAATACGAACTACCACTAATTCTTTCCTGTCAAAATTAAGCTTCTCGATTAAAATTTGTATATTGCTCTGAATTCGGAGATAAAAATGTCAAGCAACATTAGATTAGAAGGATAAGATCTTGAAACTCAGGCTACAAATTATGAAACGACATATTATATGTATTTTAAAAAAATACATGCTAATTTATAATTAAAAATATCATTTTAAGAAATTATTTAACATTTTAATTCCTAATCATGAAAAAATAAATAACACAACATCTTTATTTATATTTATTGCAAATGTTAACTGTAAACAGCTCCATCCGTACAAATTTACAAATCATAGAATTGTTAAAAAATTAAAAAATTAAAATTCAATATTTAATTCTATAAAAATGAAGGGATATAAATTTACCATACAAACAAATTTCAAACAAAAATCTGTTTATAAGCTTTTTGAGAAACAATAATCAATTTTAATATCTAATTTTTCTAAACATAAAGAGGACTGACAATAGTATTCCCCAAAATTAATATCATTGCAATGTAAATAATAAAAATAAATAATATTCCATCTCTAATGTAATCTTTCATAGGATATGAAGTTTCTAGAGAACTAGAAAGTTAATAACAATACACGTAGTTCTACATTTACAAAGAATGTCTTTTATAAATCTATAGAACTGCAACTAAAATTCCTACAACAATATCTGAAGTACCTATGTAGGTTGAGGCATCAGCTAGTGAACAGAATTAGTATGTGTTTGCAATTATTAATTAGTATGTCCTTTGACTGGCGAATAGATTTTTTGTTGAACTAAAAAATATGTGGGTACTATAATGAGATAAAGTTATAAAAGTTTTAAAATATTTGGCGACAAATGGATGATTTACAAATTACCAAACAAATGAATGAATATACATTTCAAATAGACTATTCACACAAAAATGTGATTTCTATTATAAAACTAGATTATTCTGAAAATACTGAGTTTATTTATGTTTAACTTAAAATAGCCAATATATAAATTGCTTGATGATCCTAGAATAGCTTTACTTTTTAACAACGATATCTGACAATTTATGAATTAATTAAATAATTAATTGCCAAGTTAATCCCTTTTTTATGTCTTATGCTTAAACTTTTGGTATTACTAAATAATAATTATTACATATAAATTAGGTTTTTACTTCTTTTAAGCTCTAATTAATAATAGTAGTTTTCTCGACTAATTATAACAAGGCGAATCATAAACAATTGTACAAAACTGAGTGCTGAATGTACAGCAAAAATTCGATTCATGAGTGTAGCATCTATCGATCTATTTTTGCTTCATTTAGCAAAGTGTATAATGGTTTACTTTCTCAGCTTTTCATTCAATACTATGAAACCAATTTATAGTCTAGACACCCACAGAAACTAAAGGCACCCCCCCCCCCCCAACTGACTAGAAAGTAGGGCCTCAACATATATCCTTCACTCTAAATAAAAGGTAGCACCATTCCCAGAACATTGGAGGAGCATTAAATTCCATGGATACAACAAGACATACAGCAGAAGAACCTATTTGCACAATTTTTATGCACGGTGATATACACTATGTGCTAAACAAAATAATTTTACCTTCACTAGAGGAAATTTAAATATATGCCGAATCTTGGATGAAGAGTTGACAGTTGAGTGAGGGGCCAAGGAAGGAGTATGATCTCAACATGTATCTGGTTGTTGGCTGTGGCTCACGTTTAGCTCACTTTCATCACAAAGTATTTACTCATAAAGACATAGCATCTCTGGATGCACCGAGGATCAAAATCCTTAGACTTTGGTGGCAATAAGCAAGAAAGCAATGTATTTTTACGTATAGTTTTCTTTCAAAATTAAGCTTCTAGATTAAAATATGTACATATATTGCTCTGAATTCGTAGATAAAAATGTCAAGCAACATTAGATTAAAAGGATAAGATCTTGAAACTCAGGCTACAATTTATGAAACGACATATTATATGTATTTTAAAAAATTACATGCTAATTTATAATTAAAATATCATTTTTAGAAATTATTTAAAATTCTTATTCCTAATCATGAAAAAATAAATAACACAACATCTTTATATTTATTGCAAATGTTAACTGTGTCTATTTTGTAAATAAATTTCTTATTAGTAAAATACTTGTGAGCAAAATGAATTAGAATTTTCAAATTAGTTCAGACATGAATTTTCTTGTTCATTTTCTAAATATAGTTA
>JAUYWI010059679.1:0-16121 GCA_034780595.1 Parotoplana pacifica | reverse complement strand
TAGTCGAATGTTTGTCACTTCAGATGATTCATAAAGCTTCTTATACTTTTGTGGAATTCGTCAAACTCGCTTTCTTGATCTATTCTTCTGATGTTCTATATCAACTGACCGGCAATCTCTAGAAATATCGTTAACTGGAATGCCTGTGTTTTCATCATGTTTTCGTTTTCTGTGCTCTCTAACTTGTAATTTTACTTGATTCCTGCGTTTATTTTGCTCCCTTGGAGCAAGTTCTGAAGTTGGAGTGCAATATTTCATTCTTCGTTCTTGTGTTTGAAATTTTCAATATTTTTCATCTATTCTCAGAAGCGTTGTTGCCTTTCAGCATTTGATAACGGCATTCTTCTGAAATATATAATGAAATCCATAGATGTATTGTGCATAACGTTACGTACAATACATTTTTTACATGGAGACAAAAAATATTTTGTGTTAAATATTTGGTAAGAGTTATATGATGTCTACGTATATAATTATTGACTCTTAAACAGTTACTGCTTATTATTAAAGCCTCTAAACATTAAGTACAATTTTAAATCGCGTTACGTACAATACTTGTTAAATATAAGGCATTATTCACCCTACATTTACACAATTTATATACACCTGGGATACTGTAATTGAATCTCTATTATTATTATTTTACTTTAGGAACATTGCACAACTTAAATTAAAGTAATATTATGTGATAATATACAGTATTATGTGATATTTTAGACGACGTTACGTACAATACATTGTTAACTATTAATGTCACGACATGTACAATTATAGACATGATGAAGAGATAAGGCAAAATATTAATTGCTAAATTAAATATTTAGACATATTAATAATAGCTTCATAAAAGTGTTAAACGATAATATCTTTAGATACAAATTAGTACTAAGTAAAACAGTGAATAAAATAGGACTACTTACATTCGACAATGAAAATAGTACATCCTCGTCTAATAAATCCAGAAAAATAAAGCTACAATAAAAGCACAGCAGAGCAGTTGAATTATTAAACAAATTAATTCCTACTGGCAGATGGGTAACGCTTGTTAAGCTGTGACATAAGGCAGAGACATTGATTATCTAAAAGTGCACTGTTTAACTGAGAATCTACCCATAGATAATGGTTTGGTTCTTTTGACAAAAATATGTAAAATTTTCCAATTAGGCATTCAGGTGTCTACTTCTTTTACTGAAATTCATATGATTCTATCTACATACTACTTATTAGTAACATATTCAAACTATTTGATTCTAAAAGACTTCCAATAATTCCATAAATTTATATCTATAACAATTATTTATTATCAAGAGGGTGAGGGACAATTTGACTCACCGACGTTGCAGAATACAAATGCAAATATCTCAAAAAGTACAAGACTAATCAACTGTAACTTTTTAGTACTTGTCTGATTCTTTATGAATTATCCCTATGTGACTGTTAATGGTGTTAAATTGAGTAAACAAATGCATTTGACTTCTCGGATTAATTAGTACATTCATGTAATCTTTGTTATAAAACCGAAATAAAAATAAAACAAAGCTACTTTTTTAAGAATTAATATTACTAATACCAAGCTTTCGAACCGCTTGGTTCATATTCATGGCAAAAGTTAGAAAAGCAACTAAGAGAGACAACCAGTGGGAAGCTAAAGGTACCTAATGTTTAAAGAGTGGGAAATATTATTAGCAAGAGAAGAGTAGGTACATTTTATTGAAGAAACTATTAATTAAATTATGAATTTTGATTACGTTTAATAAAAGCAGATTCTAAAACACAGTTAATTTTCAGATCACTACATTTATAAAACATCGAGGTATTAGCAAAATTAATAGAATGACCAGTGTCCATGGCATGAACAGTGACAGCATTGTGAGCATTACATTTTAGAAAAGAAGCTTTTTGATCTTTAGCACGAGTAGAAAGGTCACGACCTGTTTCACCTATATACGATTTATTACAGTTAGAACAATTAATTTGATAAACACCACTAGAAAAGTTAGATTTAGGAGTGTTAGAAACAACTAAAAATTTAGAGATGAAGGATAGGAAAAATGAAGTCAGAATTTTTCATAGGTAATTAAATTTGGGTTTATGAATAACCAGAACAAAATGAGTTTTCCTGGCACGAAGAAATGCCTTATTAACGTTAAATCAAGGTAAGCTAAAGATTTTAGACTTTTAAAAATATAATCAATTTCATTATCAATAAATTCTTTAACACCAATACGAAAGGCTCGGAGAAAAATCCTTGGGCGACACCAAGTTTAATATCAATAGAATGGAACGAAAAGAAATGGAGGTAATTACATATTTGAGTGAGTGTGTTTACGAAAAACTTAAAATTCCAAAAGGGGGAAGGATTTGACAATAAAAACGTCTAAAAAAGAAATAGAGTTATTACTTTCCCATTCATAAGTAAACTTCAGATAGTGAAATAAGAGAATTAAGAAAACTAAGAAAAGTTTCAAGATTAAGAGTCATCAATATACCTAACCCAAAAGTGAAGGGTTTGATACCTGAGAAACGGGGTATAAGTTGAGATTCAACATATTCAAGAAAATGGTTTGCCATAATTGGAGAGAGGATTGCCCATACGAGCACTTGTTCATAGAATTGATTATTAAAACAGGTCGTGACCTTTCCACTCATGTAATCCCCACAATCCGCTCGCTGTTCATGCCATGGACACTGGTCATTCTATTGATTCTTTAAATTTTGGAATAATCTGCCATATAGATTTGAGGTTTGTAAAAATATATCTATCGCATAAGTTACCATCTGGGCTACATACTGACTGCTTAAACAGTTGAATGTTCTTCTTCAAAAGCTTTTGGCACATGCGGTCTGGCCTTATCCTGCTGGAGGGTTATATTCTCAGTTTGAATGGCATCCATTTCGCCTTTTTTTTTTAAATATGTAAGAAACACAACAATTTTGATTTTGAAGAAGTGTACACCATGAAGTCTACCATTTCTATTTATTAAAAAAACAGCAAAAATAAAACAAAGCTAATTTCGATATACCCTACATATATGTACCTAATGGTTGCTCCACAACTTCTTTCCTCTATGGGCTGCTCCCACAATTTTAGTAAACTAATGTTAAACTGTTCATACCCATCATGACCAAAGTAAAACATTCTTAGCAGATGCAGTGAAAAATGAGGCTCAATTGACAACTTTTTATCAAATAGGATTTCTAACGGAACCAGTTATCCAGAAAATATGTTCTTTAATTTTGCTCTTCTAAATGTAGATTTTTGTATTGTATATAGTATAGGTAATCGTGCTGTCTTTGGGATGTTTGAAAATTACCATATGTACATATAGTAATTTTCAACACAAAATGTAGGACATAATGTTTTTAAAATCAAAAATTTCCAAGGTAATTGAATTATTCAGATATATTATCTCTAAAAAATCAAAGTATGATGGATGTTATGGTTCAGAAACGTTACAATCTGAAAATTTGTTACCATTTAAATTTTGCAAAATATATTTTGGTATTGAATACAAATATACTCATTAGAATTTATGAAATTTAACTATGCCAAACAATTTACCAAATTTCCAATTATTATCTGCTAGGGAAAATTCAGGGAACGCGGAGCATTGCAAAAACTGGGGGGGCTACAATCTTAGGGAAAAACCTATTTAATTGATGACATATCTATTTACATGAAGTGTGCATAAAATAAGTATAATGTGTTATTGTGTTTGAACACGATTTAATGTACGAACAACAATTAAAAAATACAGAATAAATTTAGACAAAGTGACCAAAATATTTCCGCCTTTTGTCATTGTAATTAGCAAATTGTTGTGCAACAGATTTAAGAGGAGATATCTAAACTGACCGGTCCTTGTACCAATGCAGAATCGGTTTCATTTGATGGCATAGCCTTGTTTTTAATCGTCTAAAATTTTCTTTCACCTGCTGCAGATGTCGCTGAGTTTACCATGATCTGTTACCTAAGAAATCATCTGAATGTCAGTGGCCTAGTTGTTTCATTGCTTTGAGAATATCATTGAAGCATTGGACAAGAGTTTCTGCCATCATGATACGGAACATTGGAAGTTGAATAGCCAATTTTTCATTATAGGTTGCAAATATTTTCTGTATCTCTGTATCAACAAACGGTTCTAAATTAGCCGTTTTTACCAGATTTGACTCCATGGTAGCATACGTCACAAACCTCTTTTAGTAGAAATATGACGTGATACATGACGTCATCATATCAATAGTCTCAAAAATGTTCGGCGATAGAGGTCTTCAAAGCTGACATTCCAGCCTCGAACATCTGCATCCTGTGAATTTTCTAAAAATTCATCCCATGCTATTGTCAGCGATTCGTAGTTGTCCAATATTCTCTTCAGGCACTCGACCCTGATGGTCCATCGCGTAGCTCTTAGCTTCCGTATCCCACCACTGGAAGCCTCTTCTTCAATATTTTCCTTGGTTTCACCCAACATGTTTTTACGTTTAGGAGAATATTTAATTAGTGTTACAATTTCCTTTGACGTGCTCATTGCTTCAGAAAGAATTTTGCATCCTGTTGTTGCTGCTTTCACACTTAGACGAAGGGAGTGTGCATGACAAAGGGTGTCAAATGCTTTGGGCAGTTCGTCCATGAGACACTTTTCGACTCCTGATAAATGGCCTTGCATGTTACTCGTAGCACTGGCCGCGGCAATTAGATAAAGACAGCTGAATTCTGATTAATGCGTATTTATTGCTGACATTATACTTTCTGATTTAATACTTGGTATGTTGTAGAAACGTAAAAGATCTTGGTGCGAATTCAATTCTTCATCGATCCAGCAGACACATATTGTCATCTGCTCTTTATTAGAAATGTCGATATTTTCATCAGCAATAATAGAAAAGAAAGCGTTTCCCATATCAGCAACGACACCTCGGATTACTGAATGAGCCATAACTCTACACATTTCGTTCTGGATGTCATGACTCAAATACGTACCACAGGATCTCTGAAGCCATTGATCAAGAATTTGGTCATCTTTATATCTTAATTGGAGCAAACTGCAGGAAGTTCGATTGCCTATCTGTATCTCCTTGTATGGCGATGCTTTGTTGCGCTAAATATTGAAGCGTTTCGAGAATCTTGAGTAGACAGTAACGATTTGCAGCCATGGTCGTCTTACATACTCAAGTTTTCTTAATTGTGCGCATTTCTTTATCGACGGCTATTCTGTGGCATTCTGATATTCCTTGAAACGAAATGCCTTCTTCTTTCCCGTCAAATTGGTTGAGTACCTAGAAATTGAGTATGCTACTCCACATTTTGCACTCTATGAAATCGAAAGTATCTAAATGTAAATAACACATAAAAAATTGCATAAATAGATGCCATTTAAAATACGGTAGGGAATATTGCGACCTATAAAAAATTAATTGAAAAATTGTACTTTAAGCAGTTTTTTTATCTATTTATTAGGGGTGTAACTTTACAAATAAAGGGATTGGGGCGAAAAAATTATCTAAAAAAAAGTGTGGGGGTGAAGACCCGCAGACTGCCCCCCCCTCCGGCTCCACGGTCCCTGAAATTACGAGTGTATGTATGTGCGGCGCTTCTGGTGCAAAATATCTAATGAAATAAACAAAAATAATAACTATGATGCATATACATATTTTGCATTAACAATGAATGTGACATGACATACAAATATGTATAATAAATATTGGTACTTTTACGTATACAAGTTTAATTTACAAGAGTAAATATACCAATAAAATAAATCTGCTTGTTCGTTGGGTATAGAACTAAACATCATCCTAATTTCCACATAGTTCTCTTGTTTTATTTGAAACTACTTAGAAATCATTTTTTGTAAATTTTAAATAAAATCTACAATGCTTAATCTGCTGCTTGTAATTAATTGATAGAGGTTTATGTACATTTGCGGATTTATTAATAGAGGCACTCAGTCTTTAGTTAAAGCAATATACTGTACTGTACTATTACAAAAAAACATGGAACTGTTCATCACAGAAATAAAATAATATCAATAGACGGAAAAACAGGATAGAAAAATAACCAAACTGCCATTGATTTATTTAGTTGAACCAAAAGTGCTCAGAATTGCTTCGTTATACATTATACAAATATTTTTTTTAGCTGTAAACATTTCTAATATTATTTTTTATATATATTGTATGCAAAATAAAAATTGACGAGTAAAAAAGATGCGTACAAAAGCTTAATTTCTTTTTAGTAAACTATGCTACGGTGCTCATACCCATCTTAGCTAACCAAAATAACCTAGTGAAAGATTACGCACAATTGAACGATTAATGGACAACTATTTCATCTGCGATAGAAAGTCATAGCCACACTGCCAGACAGACTGAGGCAGGATAGAAAGAACCTTCCCACATACATACAACGCATGTGAACTGTGTCAGAATGTTTTGAACAGGAGGATGGTCATCACACACACTGTGGTATGCTGGATAAAATGAGAAGTTTCTGTAAATTTTTAATTAATGAATTTTGCATTACCCTATTATAAACTATTATTAGGTCCCTGGATTAAAACAATCAAATTAACTGACACCAAATCTATTATCTTTCTTTATAAATTATGTGGAAATAACAACATTTTTGTGTGGTTAGCTAATATGTGTCTAAATTTCGAACAATTTTATTTTATATAACACTAGATTACCAATGTAAAAACTATAAGATTTTAATCATACGAAATATTGTTTCTTTTAGTCATTTTTAGAACAAAACAATTATGTGTGCTCTGTTTCACATGTTGTATAATATCAACCCAAAATGAATCTAACATTAAACTAAATGAAATAGTGGATATTGTAGTCACTACTAGTGTATTAATTATAGTTAAACTATTTTTTCTAAACTAGTTCTTCTAATTTTAGTTAAGATTAATTTCGTCAACATAAATTTCTTTCTCTCAAATTTTGCTACAATGTAAACTTATACGTCGTCGCTTAGAATGTTAGTTTAGATATTATAAAGAGTAACAATATGTAGCTCTAAAATGTGATTGAAGACATGAAATATAAAATATATAATTAATTATTTTAGTTTTTATTTATTCCACAAACCTCTTAGGAGGATACACAACGTAAATCTGTCACATGTATAAAATATTTCACTATGAAACGCTGTTTTTGTTAAAAAATGTAATAAGAAAAGAGTTAAGTACATGGTTTGCGAATTTGTACACAATAAAAAAAGCTCATATCTCAAGTAAAGCGAAATGATTCACATATAGTAAGATCATAATCACAGTCATTTAAAGCGACTGAATGTCCGCGGCATTCATTTTATGATTTGATATATTTTTTTAAAAATATGTGTTGTTCAATTAATGACTAGATCAACTGGATGCTAGTGATGCACGAGTTTGAACACGAGCTAACACATCTTTATAGACGCGGGAATTAAGAAATCTGGGATAGGAGTCTTGATGCATCAATTTGTAAATCTGAATTTGAGCTTCATCAAACGTGGTCCGATTGGGTTCAATCATATTGCCATTGATAATCTCACGAACACGAGAATCTAAGCTAACCTAGAAAAATATGAAGCAGTTAAGTATTTGCGGTAGATATCTATACCAAAAATTTCTATTGTTCAAATTTTATAAATTATTGAAATTTATGCAGATTAATAGGAAATTTGATTAGGAGGATATTGTATATTAGTATTCATTTTGTTAAGCAAGATTTTAATTACTTTTTTTTTAAATTGTATATTTGCTGCAGTAAAGATTTCATTCTACATATTTAATTACACATTACATAAACATCAATTAGTTGTGAACTCTTTGAAAATTTGAATGATAATAACTTCTGGGACAAAAGATCAGGAAGTAGTTGAAGATTTTAACAAAAGAGAACGCAACTTCAACAATTTTCTATAACTGTATCTTCCATGAAACCTATTTTAAATATTCCAATGATTTTAATTTTTTTATATATACCTTAAACAAATATAACGGGAAAATATTTGGTGTACCTACCCAACCAAACGAGTATTTCCAGAAATAAATTGTAAACAAAATCTGAGAATATCTTAACAGTTGGGCGCGACTAACCTTTTGCATGAGATTGTATGCAACATCTATCTTTGTAAATGGAAAATTATGAATTTACAATAGTTTTAGAAAATCTTTTTAAAACTATTCCATGCAACTTTTGCATGTACATACGTAAAGTGAACAAACTGTTGAGAAAAATAAATAATTCTGTCATTGACAATCAAACAAAACATATATAGAGTGCAATCTAATGCAAAAGGTTAGTCGCATCCAATTTTAAAGATATTTCTCAGATCTTTTTACAATTCATTTCTGAAATTAGATCATTTATTCGTTTGCTTGGGTAGGTACACCAAAAATTAATCTGTTATATTGGAATTAGTTATATAAAAATAAAATTATAGAATTTTTAAAATATGTAGGTTTCATGGGAGATACAGCTATAGAAAATTGTTGAAATTGCGTTCTCTTTTGTTAAAAACTTCAACTACTTCCTGATCTTTTGTCCCAGAAGCTATTACCATTCAAATTTTCAAAGAGTTCAAAACTAATTGATGTTTATTTAATGTGTAATTAAATGCTTAACAAAATGAATAATACTAAACAATATCCTCCTAATCACATTTCCTATTAATCTATTTCAATAATTTAAAACATTTGAACAATAGTAATTTCTGGGACACCCTAGATATCATTCGAAACAACATATAGTTACACCATCTTATTTATAAAAGTAGATTTCTGTAATGTAAATATAATCACTAAATTGTCCAAATAGTTGTACAGGGCGTCAAAAAATGAACTAATCAAAACTCTTCGTACAGGAGTAGAAAGATACTACAAGAAAAGCACTCCAACTCGCCGGATTACATGGATTTTTTTATTTAAAAAATTAATTTACTGGGGCCCAGTAAAAAATATTCAACAGTGTCACAGAGGGATAAAGTACTTTTAGGTCTTACTTCTTTTGGTGAAAGTATGGAAATGTAATCTTCATAAATCAATCGCGCTTTTTCTTCCACCATTTCGGGGTTGTCCTCTTTTTTCAATTCATTGCAAGCAGTCCAAAACATAATATTTTCCTCACTATATTCCAATTTCAAAAACTCTCTAAACATGTCCTGGCCATCTAAAAGAAATTTAAAAATGTCTGTGTCTAGTAAGGAGAACTGTTATTATAATATAATGCATAAATCAGGAACAAATAGAATGAACGATCAAAGATTTTTTTTAAAGAATGCAAACTAAAAAAAGTAATTACAATAAAATTTGAATAAGAATTATTTTAATTACCAGGAAGAACAACACAAAGTTTTCTCCTATACACAAAAGTAATTAAAGGCAAACATAGATGTAGAGAGTTACATTCAAGTTGTATTGTTTATTAGTTTATATTAAAACACGAAGTCTCTTATGAATGCTGTATTGTAAAAATATTCTACGTAAAAGGAAAAAATAAGTCGTATTATGAATAAAGCTAGATTTCCAAAGTTCTCTATTTCATATAAAAGCTTTTTTTAGACAAAGGTCTATCTAAACTTTATTCGTATTACGGTTTATCTTACGACATTAAATACATGAGACTATTAGGCCGGGAGCTCGTGAGCTTCACCCTAAGGGAACGAGGTCCCAACCACGAAGCAGTTGAGAAAAATATCAAATTGGGTAGGTATAAATGTGAAATATCTTGCAAAGTTTTAAGGTGTAAAAGAAATTGCATTTTCTCCTATCTCCGCAATGTTAAAAGGTATGTAGATACTCATAGATATCGTCCCTACCATCTCGAAATTTACGAAATTCTATTAAATTTATAAAGAGTCGGATCTCTATATATTATTACTCTATGGTCCCAACAGTAACATATCTTAATGGACGTCTGCCGTTCTCTTAGCGGTACAGAAAGCCCAAGAGGACCTTGAAGAGTCTTTCCTGTTAAATTCTCACAAAACAATCGCATTTCATGTTGGCGTCAAACTTAGGAAACTGACTGCTGTTGATGTTACAAGTAATTTAAAAAATGGCGTGGTCATACGCTGACTGGAAATAAGTTTTCTTACAAATATTTTATTTTTTCAAAATTGTGTATTTTACAAAAACCCATTAGCCGTGAAAGTAGGACCACGTCAATTTTTTAAATTACTTGTCACATCAACCGAATCTCTAAATTTGAAGCCAATTGGATAAAAGTGAAAAATGCAATTTTTTAGGGATAGAAATTTGACATAGGAAAAACCATTTAAGGTCTTCTTGATGCCTTATGTATCACTGAAACAACGACAGACGTCCAGTTTGATTATACTAAATTAATATCTAACCATTAGAATAGGTCACTTGTTGGGTCTTCGTTCCATTATGCCAGAGGTTGCTAGCTCCCGGTCTATATATTTTTTTAAAGTTTAAGATTGAATTTAGTGAAAATTATTGTTAATAAAAAGGTATGTATAAAACGACTGTAAAAGATATAAAGATATACAATTGTGTACTTCTTACCAGTGCTACTCATTAAAACATCAAACGATTCACCCCATTTTTTAACCTCCTCAAATGGTAATCTGTAATAAATATAAAACCAATATATGTAAGTAGAATGAACTTAGGTTCGGAAATTTACTATGTTCACCTGATGACCCTAATAAGGATGAAACCAGTAGTGTTCTGGAATTGTGCTAGAGTACTTGCAATGATCTGCCAAGCCAACATTTTTGGCATGGTTAATTGACTATTGCATTAGTATAAATTCCATTTTTTGCTCTAAAGTGTATGTACATATAGCCCCGCCATCCATCACTTATTTTTTAAAACAAATTTTATGAATTATGAAAATTCTAATACACTGTACATCTCTGAAATGTTTTCAGATATTAAATAGTCAATTTATTAGGAAATTAAATTTAACCTTTTTCTATCTAAATACAAGACAATCATTATAATGATCCATGTTGATGCGAAAATTTTCTTAACTTTTTTTGGGATCAATATTTCTTTATGAAATTTTCTATGAAAATTTTCGTATCAAAAATCTTATATTTGATCGGAGAAAGGTTAAATTTAACTTCCTAATAAATTGACTAGTTCTTTGGACATGCTAATGCCTGAAAATATTTGAAACAAGTACAAAGTATTATAATTTTCGTAATTTCTTTTTAATCCAATGTTATAGCTTTAAAATTCATTATTTTATAAAATCTGTTTTAAAAAATAGGTGGTGCGTTACTTTCTGTATAATAAATGATCTATAAAATACAAATTGTACACTGGTTCACTTAAGAAAGAAACTAATGGGAAATTTACTATCGAACGTTTGTAAAAATCGACACAAAAGATTGCTAATTAACCTAAATCTAATCTAATCTAATCTAATTCAATATCCAGAAAAAAAGTAAAGCCTTTTGTTGGTAATAGAAAGATAAGAATACCGATAGTGTACCGTCTTACAGAATGTCTCCAGAATTAAAAGAGAGTTCTACATTATACACATAAACACATAATTTAAAGTAAAACCGTTATTATATATTATAAAGTCTATCCTTCTGGCAGTAAAATTGTCAATCATCTTTGAATAAACAATCCCCAATATTCTATCATCAATAATTTATCGGTCAGTAAATGTTTGCTCAATATTATGAAAATGATTGTCCTAGGAATTGGGCTTCTAACTAAGAACGTAGGATAGCCATGGCAACTCATTCACAGTTGCGTGTCTAACAATGTTAGCGAGTCTTGCCAATCCTACCTGTGTTCTATGTTGCTTATTTCAAACTTGGATTGATTTTCGTTTTGTGAAGTTGGTCTTTCCATTTCTTGAGAAGGTGCCTTCATACTCAGACTAAAAATTACATAGAAGAAAACGCATACTTTCTTTTTGATTAAAAAAGCAACTTTCAAATGCGGAAAATAAAATCAATAAAATGATAAATTTCTTCTAAATCCATCATCACACGGTGGAGATTAGTGCATTGTACAGTTGAAATTCATAATTCGGAAGTTTTATTTTCATGTTATGATTATACTGTACAACTATTTGAACCAGACAAGCTTTAGCTTATGTGAAGGACCTCCTAAATATATGTTTAAAGCAAGGACTACTAGTAGTCCTTGGTTTAAAGTAACTTTTTATTAATATGTAGAATAAAATCTTTACTGCAGCAAATAAAAAATAGTATCTGTCAAGCCTTTGACAGTACTAACATCATAGTAATCCAACCAAAATATGTGTAAAAAATATATATGGCTTAAACATAAAAACAACATCCCTTCAAGATCAAATCATGTGCATCTTGTTATACTCCCAAGCTGAAGCATGATAAGATGGTCAGTCAAGCTTGGTGATTGAAAGTACTATCCAGTATATCCAAAATAACCACTAGTAGGTACAAATTTGTCAAAAATCAATACAGTCCTGGAAACTACGAGAGGTTTAATCATACTCTCTGTTCCCAAAGGTTTGGTGGTTTTGTTATGTAGTACACCTCAAGACATGCACAAATGGTATCGGTGCCTTCAGAAAATATCGGTAAAAAAGATTGGTTGAATTGGGTTCAGATTTACACTACAAATGTCTAAAACTAATATAAACATTTTCTGAAAATTTAAAATTATTTGGTTAAGCAAAACTCACGTTTTTGTTGTTTTAATTTTGATTCTATATATTTCTATAGTTTTATATGTAAAAGATAGGAGAAGTTATAGGTAGCTTCAAAATTAAAACCATCGAACATGTGCTTTTCAATTAACCAAACTATTTCAAACTTTCAGAAAATGTTTATGACACACTTTTACACATAGAAAAAAAATATATTGAGTGACACCTTTGGTGCAACGCATGTCTTGAGGTGTACTACCAAAGTTTGGGGAACAGAGAGTATGATTGAACCTCTCGTGGTTCAAGGACTAATAGCTAATTAACAATTTTAAAACAGACTTTTGGAAATTATGCATGCAAAATTTCAAGGTAATCTATCGATTTACAATCAATCAAAGTTTTGTGTATAAATTTAACGGTTGACACTATGTACCTATCGTCAGTTTTAAATAAATAGTGATAGCTGTAGGTTTATCAATCAAAATACTCACACGCTTGACTAAAATAACTAAATTACAAACATATAATATAACAATACACTTGAGAAGGAAATTATTTTCAAATAAAATTGAGTCTGTTCTCAGGACATGAAATGAGGATAATTTCTTCTAGAAATATCTAACATTTAAAAGTATAAGCCTATAAATCACAGGTAATAAAATAAACAAAGAAGAAATTTATGAAACTGTTCAAATTACCAAAACATATTTTAATAGTGTATAAATTTGAGGAATTACAAATCTATCCACGTATTATATCATATAGGTAATTTATATAATTAGTTTTATAGTTTTATCAAACTAGAGCAAGAACTAGCTTGATATAACGGGCATTACATTGTATGCAGATAGCAAACCGGTAATATATTTTCCATATTGATTGAATATCCTGCTTGACTGACACAGGTACCTACCGATAGAACTGCTGCAGGGTAAAATCCAAACTATAGTCAATAATAGCGTTTTATAAAGATTGTTGGAAAGTATATTATAGATAAAAATCTAATTGTGATATAAATCTTTTTTTATTTATTATGTATGATAACAAATCGATTAAATTTGCTTATCGAAGACGATCACAATTATTTTTATAAATAATTCCAATAAGTAGGTATTATTATTAGTCTGAGTAGAAAACTCGTAATTCTAACATTACAATAAGGTTGTTTGAATTCATTCACCTATGTAAATATTAAATCTCTAAAATCCAATACACAAATATTGATCTTTTTATATGAAAACATATTACATTATAAAAATGCATGGAGATAGGTATAACATTACAAAGTTATATTCCGAAATTTAATTTAACAATACACAGTACCTACAAGCTGTTTAGTACTATAGAAATAAAGACTGTAAATTGAATTTGAAAACTAGTGTTATGCATATATAATAAAAAAACGGATTTTTTTCACATATGAAAGCACAACCGACATGCCACTGTTTAGGTGGAAGCTCTCATTACATATTTAGTTTCTGTATTGAGATGTTCGTCAAGGCTGTCTACTCAGTCTAACCCTTTACCATGCTGCTCCAGCACATTATCAATAAATCAGAAATAAAGAAAAAATAAATGCAATCAAATTACTAGGCCATACACTAAACTATCTAACCTTTGCTGAAAATAAAAACTCAACAAATAGCAAACACACCACAAACTCGAAAATTCTGGAATTAAGCAGCTCTGATAAATTATTATATTGTTCAAATCAAAGATCACCCCAACCTTTATTCCTACCCCTAACAACAACTTATTAAACCAAGTCATAAGTCACTCATGATGGTCGCCCTACAGCAGATCTCTGCCAAAACAACCCCTAAACAAACGTCTCACAAACTGGTACATATGCAATTATCATTGTCCACTCCATAGAAATAGATATGCATACATATGTACATAGAGACTGTATAGGTACTGTATATCGATGTCTATGGTCCACTCTCTTTAACAACTGCAAAACCTGGCGGGCCTCTCTCTAAAGGCATCAAGAAGCTTCTGGCAATTAAAGTGATATACTCGTCTCTACTACAAAATGATCCTCAACATAACATTTCTAAAGAATAACAAATGAACTAGTAAAAAAAACTATCTATCATTAGCATTTCCAGCAAAACGCCAATGAAACTATTACAGGGTATTCCAAAGTCCCTACCGTTTTCAAAATACACAATTAGAATGAAGTATTCAAGCACAAAAAAATGAATATATTTCAATTTTTATGTAATTTTCTAACAAAAAATTTATAGAAGCTTTCTATGCTCTCTCTGGAAAATATTTGTGTACTTCTTGACAGTTTATAAAAAGATAAGCGATAAAAAGTAAACTGTCAAAAAGAAAGCTTCCAGTTAGTTCCCAATATTGTTTTTATGAAATTCCATAAAAATCAGACCCGGTATGCCGTTCACAATGAAATCGGTCAATTTAGTCAGAACCCAGATAATAGACAAATAGACATGAAAATATCCTCTAACTCAGCATACCAAGAATCGATTCTCAAGGGAAATCGTTCATGACTCTACGGAACAGATTCATCGGAATTTCTTGAAGCAGAGTTTCAATTTTACGACCAAGAGCAATAACGTTTGAAAAACTAAAACCAGAAACATCATAGACTTTACTCCGTGAGTACGCGCTCATAGCCAGTAGTCGCATGGGATCAAATCAAGGCTCCTTAGAGGTCATTCTCTCATGTATTTCGATAAATTCCGATAGACTTAATTTTTTTCGGAGAGCCATAAATGATTTCCCTAAAAGAATTGATTTTTGTTTTGCTGCAGCTGGATAATATTTTGATTTTTTATCTGTAGTGATTTATCTTTATCTGCATTGTACATGCTGATATCATTCCTAATATTGTATAAGGATTTTTGGGACCCCTTGTATTACCGTCATCCTGCACAGACAACGACAATGCAATTTATGGTAGAGAGAGAGAGAGACAAAAATGATAATAGTACTCGGTTGTGGTAAATGATGCACCCAATACAGTGCAAATAATGGTAGAAATGCAGTGCTTTGTATATCTGGTTTTCATCAAAAGTATTTTGTTCTCTAAATTAACAGCAACACGTTTCATTATTTTGGCTATTTGTGTTAACTGAAGAATAGCAACGATTTTTTGACGTTATAGCTTGCTTCAAAACATTGAATTTGTCTGGAAATCATCTAAGGATCACGTGGTGAGAGGACAAAATGTTGAAGATACTTCAAGTCTATAATGTGATCTGTGTTTGATGAATAATAATATTTCTCATTATAAAAAAACGATCATATGTATATAGAACTGAGCTTGAGTCCTTGTTGAGCGATTTGCAACTTCTTGTGAATAGATAATAGTAATAAAATACATTTCCAAAAAACATTGAATTATTGATTATCGAAATTTAGTTTTATGACATGAATTCAACCAAATAGTCAGTTATGAAGAATATATATGTTACAGTCAATACCCGAAATCAGACAGAACGCGTATTGACTAGTCAGTACCCGTTCTGACAAAGTAA
>JAUYWI010059668.1:0-16122 GCA_034780595.1 Parotoplana pacifica | reverse complement strand
AAATCTGCCCCCTCAGTCACCATTTTCAAATCATTATTGAAGTCTCATCTTTTCAAGATTGCTTATAACATTTAATAAATATCTATTAATATCTTTTCAATTACTACATTTCCTTTGAGAAGCTCTATGCTTGTAAGGCGCTATATAAATATAGTTTTATTATTATTATTAAGAAAATATATTCAATCAATCAAAACTTTAATATCTAAGACATATTTTCTTTTAAAAATAACTTTTCTCCTTTATATGTAACAATTAATGAATAGTTTTTATAGTTTAGAAACGGAACAATTTTTATAAGAATAACTTAATTAATTAGGTTAAAGAAATAATACGAATTTAGATTTAAACTTTTGTGTTAATATTTTTGTCACATTTTCTATAAAGGAAAAGGGTAACTCCATTTCACCCCGCTATTATGTTCCAGTCTAGCTAAAAATACTGAATAGTAAAAACTCAAATCAACTGCTTTCACTTTAAAAAGCAATTA
Organism: Parotoplana pacifica; assembly: GCA_034780595.1. Classification (NCBI taxonomy): domain Eukaryota; kingdom Metazoa; phylum Platyhelminthes; order Proseriata; family Otoplanidae; genus Parotoplana; species Parotoplana pacifica. The sequence continues at coordinate 15,632 of JAUYWI010059668.1, read as the reverse complement.
ATGTTTTTATGACTATTTTAGTATTTTATTGCTTCGCCAGGTTTTCCTATAACTCTTATAATATCAAGCTGCAAGCAGTCTTCTAACTCTGACTCTAACACCTACGTCATATCTCCGCACGAGTCCCATTGCCTGTGCAGTCGAAGTACACCTTGTTCGATCGAGCTGGCCTGATGCGTTGCTCTTCTGAATATCTGAACATTAAATAAAGAAGAAATTGTAGGTCAATAAAATTTTTATATTATTATTTTGATACAAACAAACAAAGACCCAGAGAACAATATATCCAACACAACGAACGAGGGGTTATACTCCTGATAAGTAGTTTGACTACAAAACGAAGTAGGTAAAAGCAAAACCATAATAAAAAAAAGGTGAGGAAACGATTTCTCTATACAAAAAGGATACATTCTTTATTAATTTGTTTGATACATACATGTGAGGCTATGCGGAGTGCAGAGGAAGAAATGTGACAAGCCACGATTTCAAACTATTATCTGACTTCTCAAGAGGTGTTCAAGTGAGACAAGACTTCAACGTTGAATTGATAACGGAAATCAATCCCCAAATTTAACAAAATGCTATATAGAAAGGATTACCAGAGGTAAATTGCAATAAATAACAAGCAATTTTGTTTGTATTTTTTTTTTAAAGTTCGATTTCCCAAAGCACTGAGTTAGCAGGTACCGGTAATCATATACTATAGGAAGAGCTGCTGAGTCTATTACATAGTCACAATCCTTTTGCATCGCTTGTTTCGGTGCTTAAGAATGGCTTTCAATGGAGCAAATTTACCTAGATAACGTACATATACAGGTACTATAGTAGGCCAGTCACCTAATTCTACTTTGATCAATGCTTTAAATATAAATATCTTAGTTTTTTTATTAATCTTAGTTAAAAATTTTAACGGGTAATTACGATGCAGGGAAAAAAGCACATAATACTCGTAAAATTCGTTTAGCTAAGTACATACGAAGTTTTAAGAAATGAAAATCCTGTAATTTGAAAACAAGATAACGAGTATATTTTGATGATGAACACTATCTGGCCGTTATTGCGATAAAACAACCCGTTTTTTATATAAAACCATAATATTGGGGTGTGATACCTGCATAGAAATATTGAAATACATTGGTTGATTTGACTGACAGCTGTTTACAGAAAGTTTTAACCAAAGACGTTATATAATTCCTAGTTAGTAGTAGTATAATTGAAATCTGTGGTTTTAACTCAAACAGAGCGTTACCAAAAGGATATATGGCTACACCTAAACCTACTATAGAGTGCATATATAGTAGGTTGAGGTGTAGTAGAGTAATTATTATCGTGTGTTGCTCATTTGGATTAGTCCGAAAACATTCGTTGTGATAGGATAAGTAATTACATTTGACCTGTCATGCATTATTTTCTTTGTGTGTGTGCAATTTATTTTGCTTTAAAAAACATCTTTTTAATAACCTATGTACTTTTGGTTCCATCTCTGGTCATTTATTGATTATGAATACCTAGTTATCCTTATCTGTACTATCTTACCTGGTCTGGCGCGACGGGAACGACAATAGACAAAGGCCAGAATCGTGCAGATAATGATAAACACAGCCATCAGTAGGCCGATTAAAAAATAGAATAAGATCACACTTCCGCCAAGACTGCCTTTTCCACCGCCTCTGCCGTTGTTTTTGCTCCAGAGTCCTCCATTGTCGTGTCCATAGAGACTGTCTTGATTGGCCGCGCCTCGCTGATAAACAATGTTCAGCGTTTTCAGACTGTCCTTCTGGTACTTGCCTCTGTAAAATTTACAAAGATGAAAACTAAAAACTAAACAGGTCGTTGTACAATGTAAAACAGATTCAATGACCAAAGTTAGTTGAAGTCCTTTGGCAGCCATGAGAAAATGGTATCATGACAGTGAGTTTCCACCCCTCCCCAATTTTAGACTCTTCCCTAGTCAACCATGTTCACGAATGGTTAGGCTATATCCAAATGAATTTGATGCAACAGAAAATTCGGTTGAAATTTATACTACTGCAGTTATAAGTAGTTTGAAAAATAATATTTAAAAAATCTAATTTTGTGGCTCTAATTTTCAAGTTTATTCCAGGTTATAAAAAAGCTGATTTCCTACACTATTTTTTCAGATTCTTTTTTGTTGGATCTACCATTATATCAGGGTAACCGCAGCTCAAATTCCATACAATAATCGAAAATGTCTTTTTTATGTACATTTACGAGGGGTGTCCCAAAAGTAGCGAGACAAATGCTATATTTTGGGTTGAAATTTGTCATTGATATTCACGATGTGGTAGGGAATATTTTAAAATTTTATAATTTAATCTACAGATTTATCAGTTATACAATTTAGTTTCACTTACAAAATGGAGCCGAATTATCATTGCATTTGTAACCCTGGAAGGTACCCCAGCTACCGAAATTCATTTGTAACTGGGAGAAAATGCTTTAAGCAGAAGTCAAGTTTTTTATTGGACAAAAGAAACAAAAGGTGGGTGTTGAAGTTTGGATGCTGACTGCTCTGGGACCATAGATGCAATATCTGGCGATGCCATTCAAATTGTCCAACAATGCGTTGATGAAAATTCACAGTGTACTGTCCGAGAAATTGAGGTGAAAAGTGGAAAATGTCACGTGGTACTGTTCACCGCATTCTCAAGGATCATTTGAAACTCAGTAAGCTTAGTGCACTATTGGTTCCTCGATTACTCAACAATGTGCAGTGTGCACAAGAAAATCTTGGGAAGCTTCAATGTGAAGTATAGGATTTCTGGAATCGATTTATCACAATGGATGAAACTTGGCTACACTTCTTTGATCCGGAGACTAAGGAGAAGAGCAAACAATGACTTTCAAAAGGAGCTATTCCCTTCTCAAAGCAAAGGCAACTCCTCATCTAGCAAAAGTAATGTTTTCAAGCTTTTGAGACGACAAAGGCATTGTTCATATTGATTTCCTCCCTGATAATATCACAGTCAATCTTATGCGCCACAGTCGTGTTGAAAAACGGTCCCTTGATGTCTTGCTCCTGCATGACAATACAAGACCCCATATAATCTAGGTGACTCAGAATCAACTTTAAACATTCGATTGGGATCCACTTCTCCACCCTCAATACTGTTCTGATCTTTCTCCATGTGATTTCGCATTGTTCCTTACCTCAAGTCATTTGGATCACGGCAAGAGTTGGAGAATCGAACAGGGGATATCCTCAAAGCCATTCCAAAAGACTAGTTCAGGAACAATATGAGAAAACTGGTATCTCGATGGACAAAATGCATTCAGATACATGGGGACTATATCGAAAAAGTCAGAGATAACCTGCATAAACGTTTGAAGTAAAATTAACTCAATATTTATCTAAATATCATATAGAGCACTATTTTTGAGATATTTAAATTACTGTAACTTTTTATTAATATATTTTTAATGAAATTTTATAATATTATTACTTATCATCTACAGATAATGATTACAAATTGATCAACCTGAATTACAAAGGGAAAAGGTTATATCATTATCTATTTTTCCTTTGATAGTGTAAAATCTGAATTATTTTGATTGAATTTAAGGTTTATATTTTGTCTGCAAATGGTTTAGTTGTTGTTTTGATTAATACTCGTATATACATATGTTAAACCGAGTCAATAGTTTTAGTAAATAATTGAAAATATAACCTATAAGTAGAAAACTGCGTCAAAAACTTAATTTAAATTAATAAAAGTTTTTTTTATAAATATCATGAAAAAATTTTAAAATTACTATACCTAAGTAAAAAGAGAATAAACTTAATTTTCAGACTACTAAAAGGAAGTGCTCAAAGACTAACCCCGAATCTGAAGCTTTGATAAGCAAACGTTGAGGATTGGAGGGCGTATAAGTGAGTTTCCGAGCAAGAATTAGACGTCCATCAGCATAAAGCTCAAATGGAAAGTTTGGCGTTTTGGTTGGCAATGAAAAGTGGACTGTACCGTTCTCATCAAGATCTGGATCTGTGGCGTTTAGCTAAAAAAGTAACAGTAAATAAGAAAAAGTTTAAAAATGATTTTAAAAGAAATGTATGAATTGGTACCTAATGGATGACCAAAGCGAAAAAAAGAACGGAAAGAAGATTTTTGTATGTGTTTTGTATATTTAATATGGTTAAAATTAACTAATAGATGGGTAGATCAATACATGCATAAAGAGTGAAAAAAGAGGTATTCATTTATATAAGCACCAGTTTATCGAAAAATATTTAAAAGAACTACATAACCACTGAAGTTGGTATATTGGTAATTTGTTTTCACTTTTTATGTATTCATTGATCTACGCATCTGTTAGTTAATTTTAGCCATATTAAATATACAAAACACAAAAAAAAACCTTGTTTCCGTTATTTTTTGCGCTTTGGTCATCTATTCACTGATTTCTTTTAAAAACATTGTTTTTTTACTTTCTCTTGTTTTGGCTGTTTTTTTAACAATAATTTGTTATTCCAATAGTTTGATTTAGAAAGTCAGTCTTATCAAATCATTACATTACAAAACATGCATATTTTTGGACACTTCATGCCCTCAAAATCAAAACCATTCGGCTTCGTTCAGACCGCTACCCAGCCGAATAATGCCCAATGGGTGTCTGGCATTTCTATCTAGCTACAGCTTGACTTCTTTTTAATAGAAATCGGTGGGCTAGAATTGTTCACTGCGTGATTCTTCATGCAACAAAAACTGAGTTATAAAAAAGGGGTCGGATTTGTTTTTTTAAAAAGAGTAGACGTAAAAAAGTTTAACTCATTAATTTTTCAAAATATGGATAGATGAAATTGTGTAGATTATAAAACGATTTTAAATTTCCAAAATCCCACCAACTATCTCTTAAAAAACAAGTTCGAGAAGAAAATACTGATTTTCAGAGGGGAATATGTTTGTTTACTAGAAAATATCAATACAACCCAAAGTCTAATCTTGACAAATTTATGCTTTACATGAAGATGGGTTTTCATAGATTAAGATACCATGTTTAATATTCTAATTTCGGTCAAGTATATCTTTGCCATGATTTGAGTTATCATAATTTGAACAATTTGGCATCATGATTAAAATTCACGTTTTTAGGGGACTTCTTTCCAAAAAAATTACCTAAAGGAGAAGTGCTAGTTTGATTAAATATGCAGCTCTGGCCACTTCCAACTCCTATGGTTAATAATATGTTGAAGCGCGGTAGGTATCTCCTTTTCGGCGGACATAACGCTGTTGTAGACTGGCAACATAGCGTATGAGTCCCCTGTCCATTGTTGCCAGCATGTAGCAGCGTGTTATGTGCTCCGAAGTGGAGGTGCAGCTCTTCAACCTCAGCCTATTCGTCCCACATATCTTTAGACATGGTCGTTGGAAGTGGCCGAGACTGTATTAAAGGAATATTCCTGATTAATTGCCTACCAAAATATACAATTTTAGCAAAAGCAAGATTTTTGATTTGGCCTCTGACGTTGCCCGACGTAGCGTATTTTTTAAAATAGGAGTCTTGAGATTTGCAACATTTAACCATGAAAAGTTTAAACTAATACCATAATCTTGACTGTTTTGTTTAGATATCAAATTGCCCTTTCCAATAAGGTATTATATGTTAAAATTAGTTTTGCAGTCTTAGAGTTGTGCGGCCTCAAAGTTAAATTGAGTTTTCAAAAGTGACAAATATCCTCATTTTGCCTGTGTTGTAGTTAGGCCTAGCTACTAATAAGTGTTTTATTAAAAATTTGAGAAATATAGTTATTATAAGATTAAACTTTTAACAACATAATATAAGATAAATATAATATGTTGATAAAAGTTTAGTCCTATGATAATTATATTTCTAATAAAATATTCATGTTATTTTTTATAAACTCTGAAATTCAAAAATATTGAAAAATAAAAAGCACTTAATTCCAACAGACTAGATTCAAATTTAATGGCTAAACTACAAACAATATATTGGGGCATGTCTAACACAATAGGCAAGTTATCTTAATTATAATATTCTTCCGTGTTTTATAATTAAGTTTCATTGTTTATGTGACTGATTTATAAAAATGTTGCATGTATAGGTTCTGTTTAATTTTTTTAATGGCACTGTTCATATGCACACACTTCTAACCCCTAACTTATAAATAAATAAATCATTTAATGAATTATGTTACATCATAATTATATAAGCATTAATAGTATGTGACTGCGCAAATGCTGAAAACCTAACTTTTGCTACGTACCCACACTCTACGTATTAGGTAAGGTACAAAAGGTGATGCTAATATAAAAGTTTTGACTCCCCATGTTTCCCAAAAACAATGGATTTATAAATTTATTCATAAATTATGCACTCAGTAATTTATAAATCAGGTCTAGTTTTTATTGTCACTAGAAGCTAAACAAATTGTTCCAGGTGAACTGCATATCTACCAGTTGTCGCTATAACGGTAGCTAATGTTTGTATGTATGTAGGTATAGGTCTTTTGGATAGAAAACAAAGTTGAATAGTTAAAGTTTTGTAGTCACAAATAAATTATGTAAGTGTATAAAATAAATCAATAGCACTAAAAGTTTTTATTTGAATAATCGCCAATACATTTAATACAAATATCAACAGCAGGGGGGAACCTTGTGCCTCTAATACCTGCCCAGCATATTCTCTGTCCTATTATTAAATAATTATAAAGATGTTATGGTAATGAATTATTTTATAAAAAATAAATACTATATTTTTGCCAAGCTGGTTGATTTAGTATTTAAGAATTGTACATTACATACTTGTTGATTAAGTGTTGGGTCAAATTAGAAAGCTTGAATTTAATAATTCTAATGCAGAATAATTTAAACAGTTAGGTACCTAAAATATGTTTCACTGCTCTTGCCACTTTCTTCGAATTTGTTTTAAGTAAATAAATTTGATAAAAGCTTACGAAACTTAAAATCTTTATTATTTATGTATATACGCAATAAGTACAGGGTCATTTCTGACATTATCGTACTGCTCCAACAAAGTACATATGCATGCATCCATAAAAAGAATTTTATTAGGATTAAAGAGGATTACAGACTTTTCTTGAAGGAATCAATGTCTGTCAATGACACGGGTAGATTGTTCCACATGCGATTTGTACGTGGGAAAAACGAGTTCATGAAGGTTGTCCACCTGGTCATTAACAATTTTATATAGCATTCCAGGGTTTTCCTTTGCAGGTTGTCCATCATTTCAGAGACGCTAATTGTTTCGCGATAGTCTCCCCTAACGAATCTAGCAGCCCTACGCTGAACTGCTTCTGGTTGTTTGATTTGCTAGTTAGTGTGAGAGCTCCATAATATTGCGGCGTATTCAAGGGCCGTCGGACCCAAAAAAATTATGTAACATTTTTCTTTTGCAGGGAGTGAACAGTTTAAGTTTTAAGTAAATAATTTTATAAAATCTTACTAAACTTTAAAATAGTTTCGTATAAAGAAACAAAAGCATGAGATATATAATGGTCTTTAACATGCTTCCAAAAACTCCATTAACAAGTTTTGTTTTAGAAGTCATTTATTTTATTCACACATGGCTTATTATTTACATACCGAAACGTGTCACTTTCTTTATTTCAAATTGTCTATTTTCTTACTTGTGCGATTTGTGTTTTTGGCTGGGTACTAACGCTGACATTCAGAATGCTGCCCTTGATGCCCGGGAAAATAAACTGTGGATTATTATCATTGAGGTCTTTAACAGTGATCGTGACCGTGGTAGTGGCACTTAGGCGCTTTTCGTTCACAGCAGAATCCGTGGCCTTGACCTTCAAGTGGATAACTGGATTTCTCTCTCGATCAACATTGCCATACACGGAAAGTGTGCCCTCCCGACTGGAAATCTGAAATACAAAACATAGAAATCTAGATAAATACATAGGCATCTGAAAATAAAATGAATATCCACAAAATTATAAAACTATACATAGAAATACATATAGAACTACATAGAAATACAGGAAATATAAAGTATCATATCAGAGAAATTTTAAATAAATAAAGTAATAAACAAAGCGTTTTAAAGACCAAAAACTGGAAATTTTGTTGATGTAGGTAGTTTTTACCAGTCAAACTGTTAGTTAATCTGCACATTTTTATTTACCAGCCTATAAAAAGATTGCAAATATAGTAAATCCCATTTTTTAAATTTAAGATATTAGATCATTACAAAATGGCCGCCTCGTTTTCATTTGCTACCTTCCTCACCTGGAAATTAGCTTTAGGAATTGGCTGTCCAACGACTTCATAATGAATCTTCTTATTGTTTCCAATATCTTCGTCCGTGGCTGTCACTTTTCCCAAAACTGTTTTCTGTGAACCTGTGCCAAAACTTTCGACCATCTACAAGTTTAGAAAAAGATTCACACCAATTTAGTATGTAGGTCGATATCTAAATAAAGTCTTAGGTTACAATTCAGTCTTAATTTATTTTTACATTATCCAACAAAAAGATATAGGTACATAAGATGAATATAAAACCACAAATTAAACAAACTATGTCAGAAATAGGTTAAAAATTTAATATACCGAACAAATCAATTTTAAAATTCTTTTATTAAACTTTCAAAAGATTTTAGTTTATAGCGCAGATTGAAGAAAATTAAAATAAAACTTCTTTTTAGTCATTTTCATATTATTATGTATGCGTACCTACACGATAATGTTATGTATCACATTTAATTAAGCGGTAATTTTAAAAATAAACTAATTTAAAACTCTTGAGCCTCAACTACACCTAAATTACCTAAATGTTTATTTCTCCTACTGTCATCTGGAGTTGAATTTTAAGCTGGTGCACAAGCAGATACGCTGCTGTTGTAAGATGTTCTTCTAAAATTCAATGTATTTCAATTTATTTTTCAATTTACGGATTGGGTATGCCTACCTACGTAGAATGCTAAGTATGTGGAAACAGTCTTCTTAGAGTTTAAAATCAATAGCAATGTTTTTTACATGAATTGTGTTGTGTTATAGGTATCCGCAATCATTTGTGAAACAGATTTAAAAAATTATAAAAACCCATTCAGTAGGTAATACTTAATACTAATAAAGAAACGAAGGGTAATTTTTTTGTTGAAATCGTTGAATCAAAAAAAATCTTTAATTCTAAGAAAAGCATAACAAATGCTGATCTTCTTGTTTTAAAATCAAACATTTCGTTAAATCATGCATTAGTTAAATTAGAAAGAAATTCATATTGGATCTAGGAGAATTATCTATTTTTTGAGAGTAAAGCGAATGGGGGCATTTTTAGGGCTTTGGACAAGACATTTTTTAATAACTAGCTAAATAAAACGTTTGTTCTTTTTATATTGAATAAAAAGGTTTTTATCTCAATTATAGATTTGAAATCAGCATCCACATACTTGATACAACTTTTCAAATCATCCGGTCAGAAATTTCAAAACAAAGATCCTAACAACATAGTTGGAATTAGGTCAATCAACGGTAGAATTAGATCAACGAATGGGGCGGAAATACAGTCCACTAACTGATGGAACTAGGTAATAGTAATAGATTTAGGTCAATAAATGACCTAGTTCTATCAAGTATGAACTTGTTCCATCAGTCATTTAGTTAGTAAACTGTATTTCCACACCCCATTCACTAACCAAATTCCGCCATTGATTGATAAAATTCCATTATTCATTTATCTAATTCTACCATTCAGTGACCTAATTCCATCTTTTATTGATCTAATATCACCATTTGTTGACCTAATTCTAACCAGTTTACCTCAAAATGAAAGTTTGTCTGGAATTGTGGCGGAGAATCATTCCTATCACGAACCAATACGGTCACAGTCTGGGTGGAAGATAATGGAGGCTTGCCACCATCCTTGGCAATTACAGTGAATCTATATTGGTCGTGTGTCTCACGGTCAAGTACTGCCAATGAACGAATCTCTCCTTTTTGATTGATAGTGAAGTGCCTAAAATATTAGGACAAAACTATGTTGAAACATGTGGCATAGACTGATAAAAGATTTGACAATATTTTTTAATAAAAAGAACAACATCTACATATTTCATATCGTACAAAATGAATAAAAATCTGTTTACATCGTTATGAAAATAAAAGTATTCATAAACATCAAGATATTACAGCAAGAGAACATCTTCTTCTTTGAGGGTATCCATATCAGGGTGCTAAAATGACACTGGAAACTTTCTCCAAAAAGTACATTAATTATCGACCATTTCCACATATCTTCCTGCCTGTAGTCTACAGCTATATCTTTGCATTCTATCAGGAGCTGTTTTGCAGTCTGTGATTCTTCACATAATGAGCATTTTTTGTCGACATTACTGTTTATGAACTTTCCTATGTAACTTTTCAGTTTCGGCCATTTACCGCATCTCAGTTGATGGTACGTTCTTCATTGTTTGTAGCTAAGCTCTTCAAGCATCCTCTCGTTTGGTGGTTTGTTATTGCTGACTTCAATGAACCACGCTGTGGTGCCTATGCCTTCTCCTTTGTTTCTTCTGGTTCTTGATTTGGTTCCTTCTTCCTTCAGAACTCTGTCATTTGATCTTTGCTTTCTCATTCAGCATTGCCTTTAATGCTGTTATTGGTTGTGATGGCTGTTCTTTGCAGGCTCCTACTGCTGCTTATCTGTCAGCATGGCCCGGCACCCATTGCAAATGTATCCTGTTTCTATTCTTTTTTAAATCAAACAATAACTTAAAATGTTGTCGTTAATTTCCGTTGACTGTTTGATTGGTCCTCCTTCAAGGGTCAATAGTAGGCTCTTGCTGTGTTTGCACTCCCTTATCTTTTTCTCTTCAAACCTCTTCTCGTTACTTCTGCCAGCAAGTTCTTTAGTGCTGTAGATTCTGCTTGTCGACTATTGCAGTATGCTCCTGATGTCTCAGAGTTCAGTGTTTTATTCCCATCTTCCCACGTGCAAGTGAATCCTGCTCCTCCATTTCTAATACCTCCACCAACTGATCCGTCTGTCCATGCCTCTATGTCCGCTCTTTCCAGTTTATTTAATGTTTCTTCTGCCGATTCTTTTCTAATCTCTGGTGTCTTCTTCTTTGTATCTGAATCGAGTCGGTGTTTGATTAAAATGTTCTCTCTATTTACTTCCTTCCGATCTGGTATGAATGGAGCCATCAATATGATATCACTCTTGAAGTCCTTGAGCTCTTCAGTCCACGCTTTAATTGACTTAAATCTGTGCTCTCATTTCTATTTCCCTTTTTAAATTTATAACATTTTTCTGTAGCAATGAACATAACCGAGTGTCCTTCATTTAGTCTAAGACATTTCCTCCAAGTTTCCAGGCTAGTATACCTCATTAGATACCTATAAGGATTGCTCCTGCTTTAGCCAGTGCAGTTTTATCGTTGGTAACTTTTGTCAGACCCAACACTGCCTTTATCGTGGCCGCTTGAATTCGTTCAACTCTGTTGATGGCCATCTTACAGGCTCCTCCTGACCAGACCCCTCCTGCATACTCTAGTCCAGCTCTGATAAGACTTACGTAGATTGTTCTTAGGCTCGTTTCTGAACTCCCAGTCTCTTTTGCTCAGAAGTAGTATAATTCTGGTCTATCGGCTTTCTTTTTTGCATTTTCTTTTGCTGTGTTTATTCATGCTGATTTGTGTTCCCTTGACTCGGATGTTAGCTTTCCTTGGGTCAGATGTAATTCGCAGCACCATTCTGAACTTCTCGCACCAATTAACGATTCCATCAATTGCTTTTTACGCGAACTTTTCTGCTTCTACAGTGGCTGCTTTTGCAGCTACAACAAGGTCGTCTGCAAAAGGGAGGTCATACATTCTTTTGGTATATATTTCTCGATGTCATTGATATTATTGAAGATGATTGGCGCCAGGACGGAGCCTAGTGGAAGTCCATATCTCATACTACTTTTTTTGCTCTCTTCCCCTTCGATTCTTACTTTCGCTTTTCTGTCACTCAAAAAAATTTCAATTTAGTTTTTCATACAATTTGGTATACCCATGTTGTGCATTTTGCCTATGACTCATTCTTCCACGTGCGGTCCTATGCTCTGCTGGGGTCAAAAAGGACCAGGATGATGTGCTTTGCTTTGCTTTGAAGCCCGTTGTGTACATACTGTATTATCCTTCCAATCTGCTTCCGTTCCAAATATTTTCTGAACCCTGACTGAATATTTGACAGCTTCTTTTTTCTTTCAAGGAATTTGTAAAGTCTTTCTATAACAAATCTTTCTGCTAGTTTTGCAACTTTGTTGGTTAGGCTAACTGGTCTGTATGAACCCAACATTCTAGCACCTTTACCTGTTTTGAGAATAAGTATGGTGCATGCTTCTTTCCATTCTTTGGGTGTCTCCGTCCTTTGCCAAGAAAGATTCATTGATGATCTCTAACAGCTCCTTAATGCCAAGGTTTCAAGATGTTGAGGATGTTCGTTGGCGATACCAGCCGGACCGGCTGCTTTCCTTTTAGGTAGTCCTTTTAAGTGTTCTTCTAGATGTTTAAGAAAGAATTTACTGCATATACCTTGATCAATGATAACATGATTACTAGGTTGTGATCGGTGTTGATGTCAGCTCCAGGATAGCTGCTTGATTTCTTTACGCAATTCCTGTAACTTTGACGGACTGCGATGTAGTCAATTTGATACTGAGAAATGTCTCCAGGGCTCTTCCATGTGTAGTCAAATTTTGCTGTCAGTAGGCTGATAGTCTTGCAATCATTTATCTCTATAAAACTAATTTGTTTTAATGGCTTAAGACAATTTTCGATGCTCAATATAATTATGTAATAATATAATTTTCGGCTGTTGTAGTTGAGACGCTTAATCGAAATAAATAGTGATCATCAAATCTAACAAAAAATAATAATTACAATAAATAAAATTTAAATTAAATCGTGTTCCCACAACCGATAAGTAATTTTGATATACGACTGATGAAACCTATCTCGCAGTACATGAAATCTGTAGATAAAGATTTAAACCAATGTTCTAACTTCTAACTTCACAATAATTTTTTGTCACTATCAGTGTTCAAATACAAAAACAACAAACATCGCAACATGCCTTCATTAATCAACTTCTAGATTGAAAATCCTGAAAAATCATTGTCCATCGAATAATAAAACTAACGAGAAAATGTTGTAAATTCAGTGCTTTGCTATCGAAACTATTTTAAGCTAGTTGCCAGATCTCTAATCAAACAACACAACAAAAGATAGTCTCAATCCCTATGAGCTGTTGTTGTAGGAAATAAAAGCAGACATATATCAATGTGTGTACTACATGGAACTACAAGTATACACACAATATCCAAATCGAAATCAAACAACCTGCTACATCTCATCCATAACTACATCATCATGTCAATCCAATATAAAACAACAACTACACAAAACCAACTTATGCGATGAAATAATTGTGGAGTATTTTTCATAATATTAACTATAAAGGTAAGAAAAAAAACCCTCCTCTGATCAGAAATTAAATTAGACAGTTCTGAGACACGTTGAAAGACAGAAGAAATAATATTGTCTTAAATATAATAAAATTATAAGGAATATGCTACCGTATTCTTCAAACTTCATAACAAACTTATCTAATCAAGCTAAGAGATGTTAGACATTTATATTTCAATTAAGTTTCAGAACTCCTAACATACTCTGGCATAAACACAATATCTCACAGATGAGCTAACCAACATACCTAAAGGCCTACATAATACAATGGCCTATTCACGAATATGCAGTAAATATCTTTGGCCTTAGTCATCCAAAACCTAAAATGTATGCCAGTCATAAACTAAATAACAACAACAAAATTATGGCACCTACAAAGTTAGAACAAAATCATTTAAAATACTAATAACTCACAACTAAATTTGGAATTTCTATAACTCACAATACTACAAGAGCAGAGAAGACGATACACATGGAAGAGCACTGGAGACATTTCTCGATATCAAATTGACCACATCGTAGTCTGTCAAAGATACAGAAATAGCGCAAATAAATCATGCAGCTGTCCTAGAGCTGACTTCAACACCGATCACAACTTAATAATCATGAAGACAAATTTGTAGTTCAAGAAGATAAAGTCCATAAAACCACGAATGAAATAAATATTGAAAATTAAAAGAACAAACAACATTATCAGTGAACAATTTACGAAAAACATGCCAGGATATTCATGACATTGTAATTATAGGAAGAACGGACTTAATATATATATATATATATATATATATAGAACAAATCAAGGAATACACAGAACTCAAAACGCCATAAGATAAAGGATACATTATTCAAAACAAGGATGAAAGGTTACTCATCAAATGAAACTGAAATTCGAAATCGATAGAAAGAATACATTGAAGATGTCTACAACAAACAAGACAGAGAAATCAGACAAAGAAGAACTGCATTTGAAAATGAAGAACAATTAGACCATGACTCCAAAGACTCATTAATCCTCCGCAGCGAGATAGAAGAAGCTATACAACATATGAAAAAGAATAACAGCGAAGGAGTGGATAACACACCATCTGAATTACTTGGGTACTTGGACCAACTGCATTTCAATGGCTTATCAAAATTTGTAATGACATGTACAACACAGGAATATGGCCAAATGATTTCTACAAATCAATCATAATACCATTCAAGAATAAACCTAGTGCAACTGAATGTTCAGACCATAGAACAATCAGACTAATATCACCTGCGTCGAACATATTGCTAGGGATCCTTACTAAGCGATTGGAGACAAAAGCCAACAATTACATAGGAAAGACACAATTTCGATTTAGCAGCGGATGTGGAATCAGGGAAACTAGGAACAATAGGAAAAATCATCGAAAGAAGCATAGAACACGAACTATATATGCTTCATTAATTTTTAAAAGACATTTGACAAAGTGAATTGGAAAATACTCATGGAGACACTCAAAACAATAGGAATTGACTGGAAATACCGAAGACTCATTGAATACCTTTATCAATCAAACAGCAAAGGTAGAAATTGAAAATAACGAATAAAATTTAGCGGAGATAGGACAAAGAGTAAAGCTGGGATGTTTGTTACCACACTATTATTCTCAATCTAAACCAAACGCATGATGAATGAAGCATTCGACAATGTCAATGAGGGCATTAAGATAGGTGGCGAGTTAATTCAAGAAGTACGATTTGGGATGATCAATAAACAGGGACTACAACAACTCATATATAAACTCAATGATAAAGCTAAAAATGTCAATATGAGGATCAACGTAAAGAAGACCAAGGTAATGAGAAAATCAAGAATGGGAAACGACACAGTGAACATTACACTGAATGGCCAACAAGTAGATTAAGTTAAGAAATTCAAATATTTTGGAGGAATAATTACATCAGAAAAGAAATTCGAACTAGAATAGCAATGTAGAATAAAATCTTTATTGCAGCAAACATTCAAAATAAGAAATAAAAATGTCTGTCAAGCCTTCGACAGCACTAACATCATAGTAATGAATGTAATCCAACGAAAAGACGTGTAAAATATAAATATGGTTTCAACATAAAAACAACATCCCTTCAAGATTAAATCAAAACTATGTAATCATGTGCATCTTGTTCTACACCCAAGCTGAAGCAT
>JAUYWI010059657.1:0-16123 GCA_034780595.1 Parotoplana pacifica | reverse complement strand
AGAGATGATGGAGTCATTACTTTTTATACCAACAATGCATATTCCTTATTTAAGAAATGAAATGACTTGGTTGATTGAAGAACCAAAATGACAAATAATACCAAAAATATCATAATTGTGGTTATTATAAGAAATAAAATTAGTAACAACTAAACAGTGCAAGTCAGTGTAGTAGGAAGTGATGAAACTGGACTATAAGATGCAAAACAAGTCAGCACGGGAGGAGTAGCCAGAGAGACTCATGGGCACACACTTTCTCTCTCTACTTATGTTTTGGCGCTTCTGGAAAGGAGGCAGGCACATCAGATCGCAGTGAGGAACTCTACAAATATACTAACGAGTTTTGCTTGGATGATGTCGTAAAGATTATCCAGAATCTTGAGAGTGGCCGTAAGCAAGGCAAAATATACTGTGGTTCGTGTCTTCTTTGGGACGAGTGTTGGGAGCGATGACATTTTGGGGATCAATTTGACCAATGGAATGTAGGAAATCGTTGGACCAGATGAGCTAACAAAATTAAGAGCATAGAAATGGATATACATACAGTCTGTATATCAACTTCTATGACGGAAAGTCTTAATTTGGTCGTGGTTGTTTGAAATATCCTTTTGGAGAGGGCGAATATCATGATACATACTCCTGGGACTCAAGGTAGTCGCTTTACTCCAGCTCTAGCTAATGTTGCGCTTAGCCACATTCGTATTGACGTTCAGGCCAATGGGGGTAAAGTCTTGGGGGAACTTTTTCTTTTTCTGGCGGGGTCGCATTACAGGCGGCCGATTACAGCTAGCTATTTCATATCCTTTAAGCTCTGACCCCAGGGAGTGTGTGCATTCCGAAAGCTACATGCGGTGCATCCAGTACCCTTCGGCCACCATGTGGGCGCAACACATTGACCGGTCCATGAACCAAAAAATTGGCTCCCATGGGGACACCTTGACCACTTATCAGGTGGGTTGTCTAGTCCCTAAGCACTTTCGGAACCCTGTCCACCAAGTAGCTTGTGGGGCACTCGAATGCCAGAGTGAATACTCACAGAAAAAAAGATTTTAGTTCATATATGTGGTGGATTAAAGACTGGATGTAAATGTAATTTCTAAGCATAAATTTATCTATCTATTGAGTTAACGGTAAAAAGAACAAGAATTAAAGTTATTAGTATTGAACACCGAACTTACTTAATGGAATAAGCCTGGCCTTTGCAGTCAATAAGTTTGCCGTTATCAATTTTAAAGGGCATCGTTACTCGACTACGACTTTCGACAAACTGTTTCAATTGATTGACACATTCTAAATAAGCGACCATTCCTTGATCAAATCTATTTCAATAAAAGATATCCTATTACTAACTCTTACATAAAATATAAATATATTATTTGATTACAGAATACTAAACATGATATATGTACCAATAATAATTAAAAAAAAACACATGTAAGATTCCTATGGCTCTCAATTTTTACTCATAAAAACCCAATAGAGATCTATTTACTTTTAGATAGTGAACTATCTCAACTTTCTTCATACAACCTAATATATAAAATGGTGTAACAGTAAATTCAAACAAAGCTTTAATAACACTAGTATACTCAGCTTCGTATTTATAAACAATCATTTGTACTAAATATATAAAAACTATTTTATATATCTTCAATAAACTGATAACATAAAATCAAACTAATTTTTTTTAAAATAGTACCATTCTACTTATTGGTCAAAACTCATTTAATCTTTAAATTACTAAATATTTAGTTATTTATATCTTTGTTTACAAGATAAAAGCCATAAATACATATGAATCTGCATAAAGCTATAAAATGATTTCCTTTTAGTAATTATATATATTTTTTAAATACAATATTTAGTCAACCAATAAAAAGTAAAATAAAAATATTAGTCACTTTGATTCTCCAAACAGTTTAATGCCTCCCACGTAATGCAGTGGAAATTCTTTATTTTCAGGAAGATATACAATGGATGAATTACTTCCAAGAGGAACCAGTGTGTATCTAAAATATTGTTATATACATATCTTTGTGAAGCAAATAAAACTAATATTTCATTTAATAATATTGTAATTTACCAGGTAGTCACTTACTCACAAACAATACCTAATCAATATAACGCTCAATGTAAAAGAAACAGAGTTAGTTAAATACCTGTGCTTGTGTAGCTCACTACATATTACATAGGTACGTAGAGTGTATTCCATAACTTTGTATACTTACTCTGTTAAAGTAAAATTCATTTTTTTGTTAAGAGATTTTAGAAGCAAAACACATTGTCCCAAAGCAGCATTAATTTCAGGCCATTCGATCTAAAATAAAATGCCAATATATAGGGTGACCAGAAGAAATACGTTATATATATATATATTATAGGTAATTTCGTAAGAAATATGAAATATACGCATTTAGTTTGTACACAGATATAAAAAATCAATATGGGGGTCCAGCAAAGGACCGATGACGTCATCAGGTCCAACAATTAAAGTATGTCCAATAGACTTCACATTGGGTGTGTATGCTCACTAGGAGAATCAAAATTGACATACAGAGATATACTCGGTCCCAGCCGGGAAATGGTGTTCATCAACAAGAGCAGAAATTATCGGCATAAAAGAAAGCATCAAGAAAGTTTTGACAGAAAAATCGAGTGAAAGTCCATCAGAATCTTTCTCGATAGCAGGCAACGATCATGAAGATTAAGAATGGCTCCGATAAAAACAGAGACATCTACGTCTGCAACATCCTCAAGAACATCAAATCACTCTAAATGGTCAACAATATTTTTTACGAAACGACCTAAAATTTAAAAACGTAATTTTCTGGTTAACATTGTGTTTGATCGATTGTTTATCTGGCTTCTGTAGGATGTAGCTTTACGAGTATCAATATGATTTTTCTTTGAAATATTTATAGATTTAATCTTAGGAACTCGAGTAACTTGTGTTCCTAAAACTATTAAGTGCTTCTGACTAGTTAGAAACTCTGGTCGATATTTCCTCTTTAGTCTTTATTGTCTTATTCCATCTTTTTAAAGTACCCAGTATGTTTGCCACTACTATTGATGATAGACTTAACTATTTCATGTGTTTTCTGCTTCGATGCGTAATTTTTAAATTTCAAATTTTACGGATAGTCTGCAATTTTCATTTCTTCTGAAACTTGTTCGAGTAGTTTTTTATGGAGTTTACTCGGCACTTTTAAACATTCTTTGTTAAGATTTTCTTTGTACATATCCGCATTATTGAAATTTTTTAATAAATGATATACAACCGTTTTCGGTCATGTTTCAAATGAGATAGTTTTGGACTAGTTTATGGTGAATGCTATTTATTTTTGTTTTTAGCAAAAAACACACATGTAAATACAATCGAAAACAATACCAGCAACTGGTAGTTACAGCCATGATGGGAACTAAAATGGCAAGGTCGGCAATACTCTGAATATCCTGTCTCTGTCTGATGTGATCTGTGGTGGCACATTACAGGAACACGAGTTCTTGGTCTTCCTTGTCATCCTTGCAGCATCTGCATCGGTCGTTCTGAGATTTGTCTATTCTCATTCTGTAGCTTTCCAGCTCCGTTGAAAACGAATAAAACTGGTGTTTGTTTTTTTTTGGATAGCCCGTTTGTCCACTCAAGAAATGGCCGTTTGGTATCATATATTTGTTAAGTGCGGGTGTGCTTTGGTGGTTGCTCTTTTCATTGTTTGGCTTTAGCTTTGCCGACTTCGAATAGGTATCCTTCGTTCTTCTGATTCTTCTTGGCACCTTTGGCTGCTTCCTTATCGGAATTTCGTTTCCTTCCACGCCGCAGTGGCTGGGTACCCAAATATTAATCTCTTTCTCCTGCCATTCACTCAAGATGTTCCAAAGGTTAGATTACTTTATTCAAATATCTTTCACCGTTTTCTACATCCTGCAAGGGCCCAGACAGTGATAGATCTTGTGATTGCTTTTTAGTGACATGACGAATGTGAGGATTTTCAATATTCCAATAATAGAGGTTATGTTTATTGACCACACCACTTAGACTAAATGTACATTTATCACTAAATGCTATTTTTTCAGATAAGCTGGGTCTCGTTGTAAGT
The DNA here is from genome assembly GCA_034780595.1 of Parotoplana pacifica. NCBI lineage: Eukaryota > Metazoa > Platyhelminthes > Proseriata > Otoplanidae > Parotoplana > Parotoplana pacifica. Next base: position 12,026 of record JAUYWI010059657.1, on the reverse strand, counting down.
TTTCTCTCATTATCTGGCAGTATTGTAATCTTCTATCGTCATTGCCATTCACAATTTCCTATGAATACGTTGGCTTATAAGGATGGTCTTGAAATTTTTATGTAGGATATTCGAATCACTGCCAACTGAAATACCTATTTGTTGAGATAATTGTCGAACTAAAATTGTAGGACTTTCATCATTTAGCATTTCTCACTTTTTCTACATTATCATCTCTACTGGCACTTATAGGTCTTCCAGATTGCGGACGACACTTGATTACAGACCCAGTTTCCAAAAATAAGTTTTTTTAAAGTAGAGTGTACTCAAAGTAGATGCTGCTCTATTGAAAGTATCTAAAAACGTTTGTAACATGAGTCGGACTATTTAAGGTGATCATCCACGAAGTAATATGCATCTTTCCATTTAAAGATAAGTTATCCATTAATAAAATTGTAATAACGTCTAGTAAATTTTTGTATAGTTAAAAATTGAATTGTGCACAATATCTAATTTAGTATTTTCTATATTTAACAAATAAATCTATATTTATAGTCATATCTACGTAGGTAATATCCATAGAATTAAGAGGCATAGATTTAGGTTTAAGACCTGAATTTCATTCACTCTGTGGAATAGGAGGTACTAGGACACAATTTTTGAACACCCTGTATACTCGTGTATATATATACAGGTTGTTCAAAAAATAAAATAAATGAGCTAACAGTTGAGTTTGGAAGAGTGTCGAAGGCACCAGTAGGATTATTAGTTCGAACTCCGACGAACTAATACTAATTTGCTTATTTATCAATTGTTAATTTACAGGGTGGTGCATCAAAAACGATAAATTTCTAAATTTATCAAACCATATCTATGGCTATTTAACCATATTTAGATACAATAATAATGATTCAACCAAGAATTGAGCCATATTTCATTGACTACTACGGCCTACATTAGATTATATTATGCACTAATGTGCACCGGAGATTAAAGGAATAATCCAACACAAATGTAGTAGATTAACGAAAAATATTCTACTGTACTAAATAGTAGATATGCCATTTAACGATTGATAAATAGGTAGAATTACCGGATTACTAGGAAGTCGACCTAAGCGAAGTCCATTTATAAGTCCCATATGACCTTCGCACCATATATTAAAAGCAAAATTCAGAACATTGGTGCGACTTAATCGATCTAATTGGGTTTTTGCATAACGTAACCGAAATGTAAGTGAGTTTAACTGATCCTCGTCATCCAAAAGCAGTCGTTTTTCTTCGTTATACTTCTGAGTCAAACTAAAAAAATAGTATTAATGAAACATAAATAGCAATGGAAACAGCACGATAGACAACAAATAAATTAAAATTATTCTCTAAATTAATACAAAATGCAATTCTCAATAACCATCCACTAAAATAATTTCAATTTGCCTCCAGTACAATTACTGTAACGTCATCCCGGAACACAACTTAATCAAATGAGAAGAAAATTCTAACCACACAAAGAGCTATGGAGCGTAGAATGATCAACATTTCCAAGAGAGAGCATATCAGAGCTGAAGATATCAGAAGAAAGAGTGGTGTCAAAGATGCTATCCACCAGATCTACAAATGCAAACATCGTTGGACAGGCCATGGAGCAAGAATCCACGACAACCGGCGGCCGAGTGGGTAGCGCGCTGGATTACGGATCGGGAGGTACCCGGTTCGAGCCCCGGTCGTGACACACTTTAAGTTACTTGGTGGACAGGGTCCCGAAAGTGCTCAGGAACTAGACGACCCGCCTAATAAGTGGTCAAGGTGTCCCCATGGGAGCCGGTCTTAGCCCAAGGACCATGGAGAGGTTGTTATTTGCGGTTAATGTGTTGCGCCCCTCGTGGTGACCGATGGGTACTGGCGAAATGCACACAGGTTTAAGGGCTCTTGTCGCTGTGATCGGCCCAATGGGTTCAGAAAATAGAGAGAGATATTACTGTCATAGTAGAACTCAAAAATGGATTACTAGTGGCACCTATAGTGTTACGTGAAGACTGCTTCTGTCGTTTTCTTTGTTCTGACAAGCAACGCTAAAGGTTTGCTAAGTTTACTGGGCATGCAATATGGGATTCTGAAATAATAATATTAAAAGAAATAAAATATCGCTTTTGCACTATGTTCATATTATTTTTGTTTTAGAAAAAATACTACCAATTAATAGCTACACATTTACTAAAATAATTGAGGAAATTTTACTTTAATCCATAATGTTAATTTGATATAAGCTGCTTGGATTTAAATAAATGTACTCACCTACCATCTTGACGAATGTGTCGATTTTCTTTCCGAGCAACCTAGTGCTTGTTCACGCAATGTGTGAAGTCTTCATCAAAACAAAATCGGCAGTAGCATGACATATTACTGAAATCTACGAACCCAGGAGAATCCGATTCAATGCAGCTAACTTGTTGGATACCCTGAACTCTGCAGTTGTTGGAAAATTTCCCAGTCAGCAACTTATTTTGTTTTGCAGCTTTCCTTTCTTTATATTATTTCATGCCATTTTCCTTTAGAAGCTCAGTTGTAGGAGTGTCCTTTTTCTTTTTTCTCGTTCTTTTTTTGTGTGAATTTGTCTTCTTTCAATAGCATTTTCTTTGTACAGTAATAACATATTTGGGTTATTTTTCAGCTTCTCTCTATATCTTTTTTGGTGATCTCGGTTTTGTTCTCATTTTCTTTTCATTTCTCATTATTACTGAAATTAGTTTGTTTTCGAAGGGCCATAACTGTAAAAAAACAAACGATATCACATGATATTTTTTTATTTCACTTAACATAAACTTGGACAAAATTACAAAATGTATAAACCTAATTATTTATATTTTTGATTATTGATGCAATTTGAACGATAGATTATACACATCAAAAAACCGTTACGCACAATTAATTTAAAGTTATTACATTCAATGAAGTGTTTATACTTTAAAACTAAAGTAGATCAATAATTTATCCAATTCTTATCTTATCTTTTTATAGAATCATATACTGAGGATAATTGTAATATAAGGTTAACAAATAAACTTATAGCCCGTTATGTCTCTTTGAGAGAACAATTCAGAATTAATATGCAGAAGTAATGTAAAAGCTTTGTAGTTATGCACGGCAGTAAGTAAATGATAAGTTTTGTAACAGTTTCTGCCTGGAAGAAGACATTCGAAACATTTCATGCACTTTGTTTGGGCGAGAGCATTACAAACTCTGTATTTTTGTCTTTGGAAGCTTTCCCCATTTACAGAAAATGGCTCATGTCTTGTAGGCACTGTTGACACTTACAAGATCCGTTAACATGTTTTTCTTTGGTTTGCCTAGGAAATCTGCCTTCAAAGACTGTTTTCAGTAGGTTATCTCTTCTCAATATGTTGTGACTTATCCAATTTTTCTTATGCTTGGTAATTTAGTAGGTTCCTCCTTTCATTAATATCTGTTAAGATTTCTTCTTGTTTTGCCATGAGATTTTCTGCATTCTTCTCCATATCCACATTTCTAATGTTTTGATGATCTTCTTATTGCTTTCAAGTAGTGTCCATATCTCAGAACCATATAGAAATATGCTCCAGATTAATGTTTTCATTATTTTCTTTTTCGTTTCTACTTAATACCGGATATGTTCACTCTTTCCAAAAGCTGATTGAGGATGAAATCACAGAGGAACCAAAGACAGCGATGGGCCGATTAAAATTTGTCTTGTTTCGACCTAAAGTTATTTTAAATAATAATTAGTTCCTTTTTATATCCAGAAACAAATAGCATCGTTTGTATACAATTGGTTGCAAACTTGAGCCAATCAAATATTTTTCAGCCTACCTTCCTTGAAATTTGATTTTTCTTGATATCTAAGTAATTTTTCTTTCATTTAACAGGTACCTATTTTGTTTGTTGGATTTTTTTATATAAAAGGTAAGCCAACATTGTTTTAAATATTTTACATATTTTTTAGGATTTGTTAATTAGTTTTAGATCCTATTTTGATATATTTAAATCAATTCAAAAACAAACATAATTCAATAATACCATACTGAATATTCATTGGTGAATTTTATATTGCGTATGTATCACTAAATAATAATGATTTTTATTATAATTATCTATAGATTTTTATACTATGGGTAAAATTACTTCGAGGACAAATTCAACAAAAAACTTTTTCATGTGGATATTTTAGGTAAAGTACCTTCTGAAATAGTTAAGTTTATTATTTACCAAAGCTTTTACTACAAGTTAGTAGGTACCATCGTCTTTTGAAAATGATTATTTAATGTCAACAGCTGTTCGTATCTTTAAAATAAATAATGAAAGTTTGCTACTCATTGATAGTTTATGACCTGTACCTACCCACAAAACTTTAAAATTGTCTGATAATATTTTGATGAGATGCGAAGTTAAAATGACATTTAATTAGTTTTTAACCGACTTGTGTTTACTATTTTAAAAATTATTTCTCAAATTTTCATATTGATAATTATGATATATAAAATTAAAAGACCAATTAGGTCAACAAGTGTGTTATCTCTTATCTCATACCCTAAAATATGTGAAATCATTTTTAGGGGTTAGCTCTCACTAGGTAATTGTATGAATCCATTGTTTTTAGATGAGATTTTAAAATATTAAAGTTGACAAAGTTTTGTCCTAAGTCCAGCACCATATTTGTTATTGCTATGCATTTTAACTACTTTACATTTTTCTTCTGACTGGACTGTTTCATGGAATTTGATTTTTGAATTTCGGATAAACTAGATAGTACTTTCAATCGCCAAGCTTGACTGACTATCTTATCATGCTTCAGCTTGGGTGTAGAACAAGATGCACATGATTACGTAGTTTTGATTTGATCTTGAACAGATGCTGTTTTATGTTGAAGTCATATATTTTTTACACATCTTTTGGTTGGATTATATTCATTATGATGATGTTAGTACTGTCGAAGGCTTAACAGATTTTTATTTATTATTATTTTTAATTTTGTAGGTTTGCTACAGTAAAGATTTCATATATGAAAGTTGGTCTAACACTCTCAGGTTTTCTGATTTTCTTTAGAATTATTCGAGACTTTGAATTATAATATAATAATTTTGAGAAGTTTATTGACTTTGTTAGCTCTAATATTTTAAATTTATTTATCTAAAAACAATAGAATTCATACTAATAGATAATGAGAGCTAACACCTAAAAATGATTTTACATATCTTAAGGTTTGAGCAAACACACTTTTTATCCTTTTAATTTCTATAGTTTTTGTAACGAATTCATATATTTCATAGTTGTGTCAGTAAATTAGTAAACTTATTGCTATGGTATATCTAGCCCATTAAATGAAAATCAGATATGGTAACTAATGTTTCATATGGTCAGATGACCATAAATTAGTAAAAAATAGATTATTTCCATACCACATTTCTAAGTGGAAAATTGATTATATGAAAGTTCATACATGGTAACATAGGTAAGGTGAAATACCAATAAAAACATAGTTATGCGACAGAAATTTGCTAATATTCATTGTTTCTATGGAATATGGCGTCCCTAGCAACAGTTAATAGAATAAATCTATATAATATAATAGCTCATATGGTAACTAAGTTTTTATGTAGTCAAATGACAAAAATTATAGTTGCGTATCAAATATTTCTAAAAATAACTTTTTGCTATGCTATGTTATCGCTAATAACAGTTGCCATGTGAAAAATTGATTTTAAAAAGTTCATAAATGGTAATTAAAACATAGCCATGCGAGACCATAAGTTTCATGTGTTCAAAACATCATAAACCATAGTTGTGTGTCAAATATTTGTAAAAATAGCTTGTTGATATATCATTTTTTGTTCCCCTAGCAACAGGAGCTAAATGTACCTAGTTATTTAAAAGAAAGTTCATATATGGTAACAATAGTTTTATGTTGCCAAATATCCATAATACCATTGATATATGTGGGATAATTTAGTAAAAATGCTGTGACTGTGATATTTTCCTCCCTAGCAACGGCACAAAAAATGAGAATGACTTTTTACTCCTCCTCTCAAAGTTAGTCTAGGTGCCAAATTTCATTAAAATCGGTTGATGATTAGACTATGATATTGGTGTTAAAGAAGAAGGAAAAGGGACAAAGAAGATAGAGAAAAAGAGACAATAAGAAACAGCCAGATTTTGAGAAATTGTATCTCTCCTAACAAATAGACCAATTTTGATAAAATTTGACACACTTAACATTGGAGCCTGAACAAATAGCATAGATCTAAAATCAGGAAATCATTCCACCTTTTATGATCCTATACAGCCCATTAGGCAAGGCTGTTTGCGGTTAATAGCCAATGGATTACCTACATAAAATTAAAATTTGCATTAATTTAAAATGTACATTTTGCGTTAATCTAATTTTATAGTGGAGATATGTTCCTAACAAAATTTTAATCGAAAGATAATAGGACTACTGAGTTTTAGAAAATAGGTAAATGAACGTTTTCAAAACTTAGTAGGCATTAGGTGTAAGAAAATTGTTTCTGGAAAATTGTCATAATTCCTGTCATTCGTTTACTACCAGCATTTAGAATAAATCAGACATGAATCGAAAAGTAAAAAATAACATAAAAAATGTATAATCAAAAAGTTTGTATAGAGTTACATATTTTATTTAAAAAATAGAATGCAACAAATTAAAATTTAAATACGTCAAGAAAATTTAGTATTAGTTTGAAAAATTTTTATGCTTATAAAATGTTATTGATTACAAATAAAAATTTTCGCTTTTTAAAAAATAAAACAATTATTTAGATTTAAGTCTTTTGCTTTTAAATAGATATAATTTTGTCTTTGCTAAATTAAATTGTTTGTTTCCTTTTTAGAAAATGATGTTCTGCAAATATTCAACTATAAAACAATTTCAGATTTTAAACTTTGCAGCATTTCTAAGTTTAATTAGTAAGTTAGTTGTTCTATATTTGTAATTGTATTGGTTTGATATTTATTTTCCATTCTGGAAATTAAATAAGTACATATATTTTATTATGGCGCCTACTACACGATTTATTCAGACACGAAACTGCACTTAAACTTTAAATTTACAATAAACTAATTTTAGTGACCTGCAATTTAATGAACTTCTTAGGATGTACTGAGACATGATCGTGATCGATTAATACTAAATGCTAATTATTATCAAGTATAATTTTCTACATTGGGAAAGCTACAGATGGGTTGAATTGTATTTAGATTTTGAAATACAAAATGGTTTGTAATGATTAAATTTTTAAATTTTGTAAAACAACAGAAATCACTTTGATTAGAATATTAGGTACTGCAACATTTTATTGATTTGTTTAATTAGGTACCAAAAATACTGTTATTGAATATCTCAGCTCATTTTCTAAATTATTCAAATTTTTCCCCCTGTATATATTGTATACCAAAAAAGTAATTTTACCATTTTGACATCAAGAATAAATTTTGAACATCATTTTGTGGTGCTGTATCCACTGAATTGCATCCAATGCCATCTACCTTAAGAAATATGCAGAGGGCATAAACACAATCCGATGGGTAGATAGCATAGCCTTTTCTTCTATAATTTAACTGTAGGTATAAAAGGCAAACGTCGAATTCCATGGTAAAATGGAAAAAAGATTTGGTATAAATTTAATTACATATAGAATTAATGTGATGATAGACTTGCAGGATCTACGGCATTATGAATTTTAAAATGGGAAGAACTTGAAATTGTCACCATCATTTAACTTTTACAAATAGGACAATTTGATTTGTATCAAAGAATTCAACAATTAGATTTTCAAAAACACCCTTAAATAGAATATTTTACTCACAAAGTTTCAACACATTGTGACGATTCATATCCTATATTATTTCAAAGAGGAACTCATCTGGTATTTTTCTTTTTGTATGAAGGCGACTGTTGTAGCTCGAGCAATGATATCTTATATCTATTTATCTATTGAAGTCAATCATATTAGAATGTGTCGATTCTTTTCCTTTAATATCTGCGTTGTGGTTTGTGCGCTTTACAATACCAATTAAACTGAAACTCAGCGTTACATTTGGTCTCACGGCCAAGACAGTTGATGATGATGATGAGAACAATAACATCACAACAAGCTCAATGCCAAAAATTCCAACACAAAAAAACAAATCGGACAATCACAATTGCTCTAGATATGTCCAAAGCATTTGATACTATAAACATATCTCTCCTCACAAACAAACTCCTCCAAACAAACATACCACCTAATATAATCAAATTCCTTTTCAACTACATAAACGGCAGAAAAGCATAACATCACCTTTTAACAACACAAATCATCGCCCAGAACATTCACAGGTGAAGAGGCGTTCTTTCTCGAACACTCTTCAACATATACATGTCAGACATGCCAAAAACTCCACCAGAAGTCAGCCTTACAACATACGCTGACGACTGGGACTCACATTCGATCCACAGCACACATTCAGCACTCACATCAAAGATATAGCAGACAAAGCCAAAAAGACAATACCCATACTCACAGCACTCACATCTACAAACTAAGGGAAACAGAAGGAAACACTCACATTTACATACAAGACCATAACGCTACCCATACTCGAATATGGCAGCACCATCATCTCAGACAAGCAATACAGTACACTACAAAACATCCAAAACACAGCCTTGCACATACCAACCGGTCACATCCAGCACTAACACACTGAAACCAAAGTCTTACCAATCAAACAACACACACACACAACTCAATGCAAACCAGATTCTCACAACAGCACAAATTCCAACACATCCTCTTCACTCACACAAAACAAACACCTCCTCCAAGATACATGAAACAAACCAAGCAAACACACATACAAGCACTCAAAGATTACATACGCAAACTACAATCAAACCCAATAAAACTCAACCAAAACAGCTCTAAAGATATACCTGACTAAAGATATACATGACGCCTCTTTGTTCAACTTAAAATCCCCACTTGAGAGGGTACGAGATAGCTTGGGAACGGGCCGGATACCCGAATCGGCAATAATAATAATTATTATTATTTAAGATGATGATGATGCAGAAGAAGATGAAGATGATGATGATTAAAAAAAAGAAGAAAAGTAAAAGAAAAAGCAGAGGGTTAAGAAAAAGAGAAGAAGTTTCATACCTATACTTTGTAACAGTGAAGTTTTGTTTTTTAAATAAAGAAATGGCCTGTTTTCAATGATCCTATGAAACCTTTTATTAGTTAACAATCATTAGCTATTTTAAATATTTTTTTATATAACTAATAGAGATAACTATCTTTCCTCTTATCACTTTGTGACTGATACAGTCCTGCTCGGCCAATTTTTGCTACCAACCAGCTGAATAATCTAAATATTATGATGGAAGTACAACTCCATTCTTGTAATCTTTAATTAAGAATAAATAGGTAGCTTTTTTCTTTAAAAGACATAGAACCCAGATATGTGCATACGAGTATATCTGCAGTCAACCATATTAAATTTTGGAATCTATTTTTAATTATACATGGTACCTATGTATCTAGACATGTAGGCAGCTGCATCTATTTAGAAATATATTGCTACTGAATTTCCATCTTGGTAACAATAAGTCATCATACGAAGAACATCAAAATCCAAATATATTTTTTTAAAACATAATATATTAAAACACTTTATTGATATGCGCTAACAAGAACATTGGTATCACAGACTCCTTTAATTATTTTGTACACGAAAATAAAATTAAACGTTTGGGAAAGTGTTTTATGAGCAAGTTTATTAGATATGATACAACAAGATTCGTGTTAACGTTAATATTTTTCCATCATTCTGTTTCCAACTTTTGTCAACACATAAAGAATGATTTCGTTTCGTTTTTTTAATCAAATACGTACGTAGCTATCTCATCTTTGATTGATGCCTTATTGAATATTAAAACAATTTTATAAAAACGAGGGATCCCTATTGCATAAAATAAGTCAACTGAGTAAAATAGCCTCTAATTTTCTAAATTTTAATAATTACATATTATTATTTAACACCATTAGCACCATATCTCAATACAAGGTGTGTCAAACCTACATAGCTCACAGTTTTTTAGATATCTATCAATATGACCTAGAAAGTACTAATCTATCACCTATCATCTTATGGTAAATTAATTAAACCTTCGAATTTTAGGGTTCGGATTTAGGATATCCTGTATAATACATATAATTCGTCGTCCAAATTTATTTTTAAAAATATTCTCTTTTCTATCTTGTTATGAATTATAAAGTCATTAGAAAATTGTTTTATACATACGTATGTCCACAATCAATATAAAAATGATCAAAGAACAAAAATCAAAACATGCGTTTACTCAAACTATAAAAAAACGTGAAATCATTTCTATATTGACTCTCGGTAGTTTTTGTGTGGTAGGAATATAAAAGTAAAATTAGAGCTACTTAAAGGCAATACAATTTTTAACATTTTCTGTTTTAGAAGTTTTGACTAACTCAATTTCAATAATATATTATAATATAATATTGGCTAAAAAGCAAGAAAGAAAGAAAAAAAAGAAAGAAATTACTAACTTTAAGCATTCATGGTTCAAAAACCACTCAACCTATTTTTATGAAATTTACACACATTGTTAACATCGTAAATGACTGAATTTAGTTATTTTAGGATTTAAATTGTAGAAGCTGTAGATGTCCACAGATTATCCCATTTCCAGAAATCCTATACTCTGGCAATGCTAGCTTGCTAGATATATAAAAGTATACTAGATAAAACCGTCTTTCGGTTGTAAAGACATATTAATTGAATATATTATTATAATGAATAACAAACAAACAACATTTTAAAAATAATTATATTTCTGAATATTGCATTATGATTGTTCATGATTATGTAACCAATTACATTTTTTATTTTAAACAGAATGTGTATACACATTTTTACTTAGAATATTGCTAACAATTAGATATTTTTCTTTTAGTGCATGGATAGGCCTTAGTTTACAATTTCCTTATTTAATTTACAGAAAAATAAGTTTTTAATAATTTGTAAAACAAAGTTCAAAATGGATACTTAAGTACAGGTAAAGTACGATTAATAGAAATCTGTTTGCAGCTGAAATGATAAAATAGATTATCTAACTTTCAAGGGAATAGCTCCAGCAGCAGTGATATGTGTACCTACATCAGTTAATCAAACGAAAACATTAATTGATTGTTGTAAAATAAAATTTAGTAGCAAATCTAAGTTAATGAATTCATTGTTATTCAGAAATTGTAACTTTGCTAGTTGAAAATTATTGAAAATTTACTGCTAATTGCATTCTGGTTATTTTAGATTGTTTTACAGCAGATGCAAATTCTATACCAAGAGTTCTAATTGGTCCAAGAAGTCAGACTGCTACTCTTAATAGTACAATAGTTCTTCAATGTCAAGTAGAAGTGAAGCCTGGATTTAGAGTTGAATGGTCAAAAAATAAATTTGGAATGGGAGAGTCGAGAAAAGATGTTCAAATGTTTTCATTTGACCCAAAAACTAATAAATCTCGCTATGACTTGCCCAATAATTTAACCGCAGGTATGGCTATAAACGATTTTTGACTTTACCGTCATTCATAAAAGTTTTTTTTGGTATTTTATAATTTAGCAGTTTTGCTCAACTTTGTTGACATTTTAAAATAGCAATGTTATCGATTTTGCATGAATACTAAATATTTAAATATTTTTTATTATCATTAGTATTAGGTATTTATTGTATATCATGTTTCTAAATTTATATGCCACAAAATACCTACCTGATTATTTTCAAAAGTTTCCAGATGGCATCAAAAATACTGTTCCCACAGGCTCTGGAACCTGAGATCAGCTTATCGATAGGCTATCAGTGAGAATATGGATGGTATTGATGTTGGGTGCTCCTCGTTTGATGATTTGAGGGCCTCTAATAAATTGCAGTGAGCTCGGCAACCTAGTTGGTGCAGCAGGTGCTGGCTGAAACGTTTCCAGACTTCTG
>JAUYWI010059646.1:0-16125 GCA_034780595.1 Parotoplana pacifica | reverse complement strand
AAGATATGTGGATAAAATAAATTCAGATAAGTGCTGATGGAAAAGCTTGGTATGCGAGAGTCCATTGTAGAGGTAGTGAGACGGAGCAGTTTAAGATGGTGTAGTCATGTATGAGAAAGGGAGAGATAGTGGTGTAAAAAGAGAAAGAGGTCGCCCAAAGTTGACCTGAAAAAGTATGGCAGAAAGAGAATGTCGGAAGGTTGGATTAAAGATAGAAAGCGCTGGAAATTTGGTGTGATCAGTTGGAAAGAATGAGGGTTGGCGACTCCCTGTCAGAGGGACATAAAAAATGATGAAAAAATAAGATGGGCCCCATTTATTATGGCACGTATACACTTGATCAATGGCTGGATGCATAGAAACTTACTACTATCGTTAGGGTCAGATTAGGAGAAAAATGTATCTAGTCTATTTCTATGGCTGAGGTCTACTTGCAAACAATCGTCTGCGCCCCTAGATTCGGAATTTTAGATGAAAAGGGTACTACACTTGCAATACTGATTATATGAATTATAATCCACTGCAAGAATAAACATCTTTGCTGCTAAAAACTCTATATGAATGTAGTCTTTTAAACTCATATTACTACATCAGCTAAATGTCTAGCTAGGAAAATTTTAAACACACGTAGCTGTCTGAATATATAATTTCTGACCACTAAATGTATTTAAAAGGACATGGGTCAAGTTTCCTAGATTAAAGATAATTTGTATATTTGTAGCGAATATAGCCGAAAAACACATCTTAATACGACGCCGGTATAACAAATTTAAATTGGAATTAGCAGTGACATTAATATATTAAAAACTTTATCAAAATTTGCATGCGTAATAATATAGCTGAACATTTTAAAAATACTTTTGGTGAACTATAAATTCATTATCACATATCTAAGATAAGATATGAGAGTGTATACTTAATAAATTGATACGATCTGTGTATTTCATAAAGTAGAACTGAGCGCTTACTACTCAGCTTGTATTAAAACTGTTCTTATCAATGCGTTTCAAAAAGCATTTAGTAGAAGTGGTTTTAGCAACTGAACTTAGAATAGTTATTAAATTATTTTGGTTTGGGAAATTAATTGTAACTATATGAGTTTGACCAAAAAAAAAATCCGCGGAAATATAAATTTGGGAGGGGATCAAACCATGACAAGCCTTACTTGCCCACTATAGCTTTTTAACAGTATTTTATCGATTTACAAAATTTTAATTTTCAGTAAAAAATCCGCGAAAAAACCTCATCCCTGTATTAGTAACTCGATTTCTCCAATACAAACCCACATTTTTTAGCTAGCTGGCATGCAGCTAGTTATTATGTTGCACACCTTTTAGTTTGATTATATTCATTTCTATGATAGTACTGTGGAAGGCTTGACAGATATTTTTAATTTTGTATGTTTGCTGCAGTAAAGCTTTCATTCAACATAACAGATACCTTTCATATTCTATCTCTAGAATAGATACCTCCTAGGCACTAGCTATAAAACAACCAAATTATAGATTTTGTATAAAATAGGTGCTCTTAAATTCAGTCTATATTTGTCCAAAATATTTTCAGCTTCATTTCTTATAAATTAAATGGTTCATTTTATTATTAACATTCAATAAGTTTCAAAAAACTGCCACAAGGTGGACATGGAACTGCATACCAGGGTTAGAAGCCCACAAATGACCAGTCTCCGTCCTACTTTATGCATGGAGTTAGGTACGGGGGGAGTAGTGCTTTGTCTGACATAAATTCCGGTCTCAAGCCAGGGAAAAAGAGGAGGGTTGGCATCTGCAAGGGCATGCGGCTGTAAAAATTGTACTACAGCCATATGAGACGTCCTAAGAAAAATAGAGCTAGGGCGTACCCCGTAGGCGACGCATGAGCAAGGGCTACCACAGGATCAAGGCGACCGTGGCCAAAGAAGCTAGTCGATTAAAACCGGCAGAGCAATGGAAGTGGTAGATATGCTGAGGAGAAGAAAAGTGGACATTGCCTGTGACCAAGAGGTAAAATTAAAAGAGCAAAAGCAAAGAAGATAGGCCAGGGATACAAAATCTATTACAACGGCACAAAGAACGAACGAAATGGTGTAGGAATCATCATCAAAGAATCAAGTAGACATAACATACTTAACATCAAACGCCTAACAGACAGAGTAATGACAACAGTAGCCATTGAAGGAACAAATGAAACTATTACCTTTATTTCTGCATAGGTATCACAACAAGAGCTTACTGAGGGAGAGAAAACGATTTTTTATGAAACCCTAAAGAAAGCAGCAAGAGTGGACAGTAGTGTTATTATTGGAGCTGACATGAATGAACATACAGGAGCTGGGCACAAGTCTCGAGTACATGGCGGCAAAGGTTTCGGAAGTAAGAACGAGGCGTGGAAAAAGTATTGAATTTTGCTGATGATGCAGAAGACCTAGTCATCGCAAATCAGCTGATAACTTTCAAAAGCAAAAATTCTGTCACAAATTGACTATATCTTGATAAGCAGAAGGAACCTCAAGCGAATCATGGACTGTAAGACTATTCCAGGTGAATCAGCAGTGGGACAACACAGGATAGTTGTTATAGACCTTGCTGCAGTGATCAAGAGAAGAGCCAACCCCAGGAAAGCTGAAGCAATAAAATGGTGGGCTCTTAAAGAAAAAGACAATGCAATAGCCTTTGCCCAAGCATTAAAGAGCAGGCCAAAAGACGTCTTCAATGAGTGGGAAAACTGCAACGCTACACTTTGCGAGTGTGGAAAGCAGAACCTAGGTGTTACTAGAGGTATTGCGGCGTGAAAAAGAGACCTAGTTGTGGAGCAAAGATGTAAAGTATGCCGCTAGCAAGAAAAAGAAAGCCTTCAGAGAATGAAGAAATATGCAATCATGGAAAATCAAGCATCTTACAAGCAGGCAAAGAAGGAAGCAAAGAAAGCCATTGTAGTGGCAAAGGCCAAAGCATGGAAAGACCTCTACGAGAAGCTAGAACAACCAGAGTGGATTAAAACAGTCTACAAATTGGCTAAATCAAGAGTTAAAGCAACAAAAGACAACTATGAAGGCTTCTTCATCAAGGATCAGAAAGGAGAAATGCTGCTAGGAAGCAAAGATAACACACGGCCAGATGGAAAGAATACGTCAACCAACTTTTTAAGGCAGAAGTACTACAGATGCTATTTTCTGTGCCAGAATTCTGATGGAAAAGTTCAAAGAGAAAGGCAGACCTCTCCATATGGATTTTGTGGACCTAGAAAAAGTTATTGACACTTTACCAAGAGAAGTCATGTGGACCTGCATAAGAAAAAGAAATATACCAGAAGGCTACATCCAGATAGTGAAAGACATGTAAAAAGAAAAGTATCAGAGTCATCGACAAACTGACCCAACCTCTCTGGGGTGATAGCAGATCCCTGCTGCATATATCTGTCATCAAACCGGCCTCATTTATGGCTTGTTATATTTGATCATCAATAACACCGTAAGAATGAAACTGGCATCAACAGAAATAAATATTCTGCGAAGAATCCTTGGCATATCCATGTTAGAAATGAGGATATCCGTAGAATGGCAAACTTCCCAGACATCATGACTTGGCTGAGAAGCAAGAGGCTGAAATGGTATGGACATGTCCTCCGCAGAGAGTACGAGTATCCAGCCTGCAAGATATGTAGTTCATTGGGAAGAATAAAAGAGAAGACCACAGAAGACCTGGAAGCATCAGATGAGAGAAGACATGAAGGCCATAGGACTCACCAGTGATATGACGATAGAGAGAAAGACTTGACGAATCAAGAGAAGACCGACCGTGCTGAAATAGTGGGATAAAGTCTTCAAGGTGAGCATTCAATAAGTTAAAAATTAAAACACCTACTTGAAGATCTGCATTCTGACGACGTAGATCATCCATGCTTCGTTTCAACATGCTGTTTTCCTCGGCCAGCATATGATAGTCCGGTGCAGGGCCACCTTGAGCTGCTGCTTCCATGCCGTTCGCGTCCGTAGAGGTCCACAGGACCGCATGTGTCGGCATTTGCTGATGGAGGGAGGGCGGTGGGGCCACTGTAAAGCGCGCTCGTTTTGGATTCTGCAATGGGTCGCAGAGTGCATCAGAGTGCACAGTTGGAGGGGGGACAGCTGACGGAACCATGTCTCCAGGATTCTGATTGGGCACTCTCGATCTATGTCTACTATTTATTGATTCGGTAACACTGGTGGGCAATATGGTAACAGGGGGTGCTGGTGCCAGTACAGCCGAATCACTGGTACTTACTAAGGCCGGAACAACAGCCATGCTCAGTGTCACAGCTGGTAACTAAAATTAATAAACCAAACAATGATTATTATTAAAAGTCTTTAGTCGAAAAGTGAAGTCAATGAATAAAAAAATAGTTTCATTGCCAAAATATTAAGAAGCAAACTTCATTAGGTAATTTAAAAGTTAGTCTTAAGACTAAAATTCTAATGGTTTTTAGGCTTCTATCTGATTCTAAAACCATTTTTGAATTAAAAAAGCTTTTGTTCATAACAAAATTTAAGGATTCTTCATTTTAAGGTCGGTTTTTAAATTAAATACAGCCTAAAATCAACATATGTAGATTTTAGTCTCAAGTCAAACTTTGAAATCACCCATTACTTTTATAGATTTACAAATATAGAAATTAACCCCAAAATCAAATCTATTACAGAAGATATAACTTATATGCAAGATACCCAATTAATTTCTAAAACAGCACTTTCATGAAAGAAAGATGTTACACCCTCAAAAAAGCATTTAATCATAGCTATGTCGGAATAGATAGAATAAGTATTCCAATCAACAGGTATGGGAATCGGACAATAATCAAACGAAGTTGTTCTGTCTGTTAATGTCATCAAACATAATTAATCATTTTTGTAGTTAAACCGGGATATCTATGCACATGTACACACCTAATAATCGAATAAGGCAATTACATAAAACTAACATTTATTGATAACGAATTTTCTATTAAACTACTTATAGGCACACATAGAAAGCAAGCAGTTTAATAAACATATTCTAGACACTGTTTAGGCTAAGTGCATATTATGATGCTTCCCATATATGCATAGGTAACTATGTATTTTAACTTTGATCTCACAACTAAAAAGTCATAAAATCATAAAATCAATCACCTAAACAACTCTTGAATTATTTGTATAATTTATATCTACAATGTTAATTATGTAGTAATGATAGCTAATTACCAGAAATTTTACTCACTACTATAATGTTATTAATAATGAGAAAACAAATCTACTTATGTGAATGAGATAAAAGTACACACAGTTATCCGTCATTTGATGGCATATTGATTAATAATTAGGTTTCAGTGTATTGTAAAAAATGTTCCTAATTTTTGTCAAAGACAGGTAATCTGTAATATTGTCTACCACTTCAATACATTTAATGGATAATGACACATAGATCGTCATTTTATTCGAAAGAAGGCGTTTACAACCTGGTCCTGATTTTGTTTGAAAAATGTAAGATATTTCGTTAAATATTAATTTACTTCTCTAAAATAACACAAAAGTAGTTATTAATTTCAATTTCAGAAAAGTCACTAAAAATTTAAAATATATCGCACTTTTTAAATCACATTTTGAGAAATGCTAATTTACAACATATACCAGAATTATACCAAAACAACAAATACTCGCAGTACTTCGTTTAAATAAAAAATGTTTAAGAAAGCCTTTTTATATAAAAACAAAATCAAAAAGCAACACCAGATATTTTGTCTAAAATATGTAGATACTATATATAACCTTGTTCTATTATAAATTTTTCTGACAATAATCCGCAATATTTGTATCTGGTTCTATGCATAAAATAGTATGTACAATAAAGATGTTTCTACTTCTCTGCAAGTTTACCCGAATTCAACAAAAAAAAGTACTGCGTTATTAATGTCAAACTAAATCAAAGTTAGCCCTTGCCGATCATTTATAATTATGTCTTTAGCTAGGACGGACATTTGGTTACAAATAGAGTTAATTTCCTACTGTCTATGGTCGAAAAATAAACAATAAAAGTACTACATCAGACATGTGAATTTGGGAGGTACTATACGGAAAACATATAATGTATGGCCAGCTAATAATGCAAAAAGTTGACCTTTCATGGATTAATCCCAAGCTAACAGTGCTAAATAAAAATTAACTGATCAACACAGTCCTTAGCTGCGTCACATTACCGGCCTATTAAAAAGCAATCACAATTTGGGATGATTGCAAATACTTTGTTAATTTATCACAGAATTGCATACTAATATCTAGACGTAGGTATACAAGCATAGAAAGCTATGCTATAGAAAAGTTTGTTCATATAGACATAATGTACATTTCGCTACACCCATAGATATCTAAACCTATGGCAATAGGCTATTAGCTCTATGAGCTAGCAAACCTTGCCAGAATATTATAAAACTTCTAAAATTGGTTAAATTTTGGACATAAGTTTTTGAACTAACAAAGGCTAAATGAAAAAAAGGTCACATAACACATAGTTCAAGATGGAGTATGCGTCATTTTTAAAGCCCATCTATCTTATCTATCTATCTTGTTCTCTGCCTTGTGGCAGGTCCATGTCTATGGATTCCACTTTCTCCACTGTTGCCTATTATCTAAATATGACACTGATAAGATCAGTTAACATGTTTTTCCTTGTCTTCTTTTCCCTAGAAGTCTGCCTTCAATGACTGTTTTCAGTAGGTTATCCTTCTCAATATGTGACCTATCCCATTTTTCTTACGCTTAGTAATTGTATTTGGTAGGTTCCTTCTTTCCTTTATATCCGATAAAACTCTTTGATTTGTTCTCTTGTCTTGTCATGAGATTTTCTGCATTCTTCTCCACATTTCAAATGCTTCGATTTTCTTATTGTTTTTATGCACTGTCCACGTCTCAGAACCATATAGAAATATGCTCCAGATTACTGTCTTCTTTGTTTCTACTTTCAGACTCTTGACTAGAAGTTCTCTTCTTTTTGTAAATACAGTCTTTACCATTGCTAATCTAGTTCGAATTGCTTCTTGACATCTTCCCTCTGATGTAATTATTCATCCCAAATATTTGAATTTCTTAACTTGTTCTACTTGTTGGCCATTCAGAGTAATGTTGACTCTTGATATTCTCATTATATTTTTTCTTCTTTACGTTGATCCTATTCTTTTCAAATTTACTTTGTCAAATGCCTTTTCAAAGTCAATAGATCGTTATTGTGTTCTAATTACCTACATTTTGGCAAAGTTTCGTGCTTTTATCATTATAGTAACTAAATTTTGACTAAGTCAATAAACTAAAAATATAAAGTAAAACAAAGTAAGCACATTAAACATATCAATACTAAATGAATCAATATTAAAATTACGTAATGGTTTGGTTTCTTGTTATTTGCGTTCACAGATCCCAACGGAATCATAATTATCCAACTATACACCAAAGAACACAACCCAGAAAACTTCAAAATAGGTTGGTTATATTGATATCGAAGAAGCCAAAGTCATTGTCTGGACGGACGAATCAGTTATCCAAGGTCAACGCAAGGCGGCACGAAACTCATCAATATCAATAATAACACCGCAAGGCACATCAATCCAACAGGAGAACATGCTTCAGCTTCATGACTGACATGAGAGCCATTGAAATGGCCACAACTACAAGAAGATTCTCCTTCTCACCGAAAATTTTAGCTCGATCCAACAGATCAGTGCAGGAGAGAGCCAACAGGTTGATTAAAACAGGAAACGAGATCTGGAAAAACTTGAACCAGATTACAACTGACAGCCCCGACTCATCGAATCTTTCAATGGATACCCAACCAAACTTTAAGAGAATGGTTATAAGCCATAATCTTCAAGAGTCAGTATGTCTTTCAATAGGGCTGGGCTTTATAAACCGTAACAAGCTATATTTTCGATTTTCATAAAATCGAAACATTTAGTATGTAAGGTCTACAAAAGCTAGTCTCTTTATGGATCTCCATTACGTTACAGTTATGAACACACATTGTCATAGAATTTTTATCTACGATATATATGCACGAAATATGCTCACTAAATTCTGCCTAAGAGCTGCCTAGATTGAGAGACTGAATAAATTAATGGTTAGGAAACCTAATTTTTAGAATTTCATCATGCGAAGCTTTTAATAGAAAAATGGTAATTACGAGTAAAACAAAGAGCGGTAAGACCCTCTGGATCAAATATCATACACCTCTACGAATTCAATCAAAATTCATTAGTAAGTTCTTGAAAGGTATGCTTTTATAATGCATTTTTGAAAAGAAAATAAACAAAGCGGTTGCTTACATGTGTGGTAGCTGAAGATAATGGAATGATCGCCGTTTGTTGATCATTTCTGCCTGCGCTGAAATATGTTGGCGGACCAGTTGAGTAAAGTTGGGTGGAAGATGCACCTGAAACAGAAGAGATGTATTATCTTTTAAAATACTATCCAAAGAAAGAATGCTAGAAGACAACTTATTAGACCCACCATATTTTTGACACAATTTCAGAATAAAATCACGTATTATTATTTAATAAGGTAAATTAATCGGTGATTAATAAAATTTAGATTCTTATTTACAACCCTGAAAATAAAACAAACAAAAAACGTTTTGCAAAAGGGTGTTGATGTTTTTCTTAATGTTTACACTTACTAAAGCATGAAAAAATTAATGGAACACTATGTGTATCCCAATCTGTCCAAAATATCTACCAAAATTAGAAGATGCTTCTAAATGGCATACAAACTGCATTTTGTCTATCTACAATTATTTTATTTTGACATCATTTAGATTAGTGTTTCTTATTTTCTGACGACTACCTATATTTTCAGAATAAAATTTAGTTTCTTCGTATTTAATTTTAGCTTAAACCAAATACATAGTGTTAGTCCAAACAAACACGCCAATGCACATTTATATAGCATCATAAACGTACATAATATTTTACATTAATCTACCCAACAATTTCAGATACACAAAATGTAACACTATTCGAAAGAAGATTAATGAAGAAGAAATGATACAAAATGTAATTTTTCTGCTTTTTTCTTCTCCTAAATTAATGATGTGAATGCTATCTGCTGTTTGTCAGTTGACATGGCATCATCCTAGAAACCAGTCTACTATGTATAAACATATTCTGTACATATCTAGCAAATAGAAACTTTATTTAGACCCTGAAATGGATTTAGCCACATAGAAAGAACTAAAAAACATACGTCTTCACAAGACATCCACTACAAAACATTCCAAAATAAATCTGCTGTGTAACTTAATTGAAAATATCTATTTTTAATTAATCTACCGACATCGAAATTATACTGTTGCCCGGTGTATCATAGAAAACCTAATAGATAATATAATCAAGTATGAAATAGCTTCTTAAATATTACTAAACAACATATAACCAATAATAATGATTCCAAAAACGATGACACTAATTTTACTCTGGGGAACAGATTGCCTATTTCATATGGCTAACATAAACATGCATTTGTTCTAGTTTTATTCCGATTGAGATATACTGTGGAAAAAATACATAATTATATAATGTTGACTTTCTTGTTAAGTTAGTTTTAAACTATTTCTACGTGGGTGTAGAATAGTTTAATTTTATATTATGCAGAAAAACGAACAAATATTGATCAAATGTCTAGACATTTTTTGAGTTTAAAAATATGTGGTAAATAAATCTGATTATTTTGTACAATTTATTTTCCAAAAACTAGAAGTTTTTTTGACATCATGCGTATAATAATGAAATAGGTTTATCAGCCGTGTTTCTATATAACTATTTCATTTTTTTAAATAAGGAAATATACCCCTGGTCGAGATATAAATTTTGAAATTTATTATTTTGTCAAAAATCACGGAAAATAGCAAACTTATTAAGACAAAATCGCGATCAGCAATAGAAAGCTTCACCCACAAAAAATATTGGGGCTGAGCTATGGTCAAAGCGATGACGTCATCATATCCACAATATGAATTACCTGATTTTCAAATTTGGTGACTATAACCACTACTGCCTAAGAAATACAACTCCAAACTTTTTTTGCAATAATATTGTCAGTTTGGGAAAATAAATCACAAAAGATTATTAAATTTTAACACAACTAGAAAATCGAATGTAAAGACTTTGTAATTATTGGTCATATATATATTTCTCCGACGTTTTTATAACATCCTACAGTCAAACCTAATTTTTAGTAAGAAAACTGTAAAATGCTTTTGATTGATGCTTTGTGGGTACCAGTGATTGTGTCGGATTCATAGTATAAATTCATAAAATATACATAATTCGAATAAAATGAAAGTTCGTATTTTAATGACAAAGTATAATTCGTAAATAAAAATTAGATACATAATTATTCGCCTGGAAAATATTCGTAAAAAACTAAGAATAAAATTAAAAACGACAACATAGAAATATAAAACAATTATTAGTAAAACATTTATAATTTTAATCATTGGAACGCTTGTAGGCGAACATTTAAGTACGAATAAATTAATTTAAGAATATACGAACAATTATATTTTACGACTATTTGCATAATAATTTTTCTGTACGATTGTTTCTATATAAATTATGTACGAACATTTCTAATTTACGAATTTTGTTTGCACGCGGATCGTGCGCACTACGAAATTCAGTCAATTGAACGAACTTTAATTTGTAGACCGGAATCATCACCAACCTTATTTTCCATAGGGCAAATGGAGTGATCTTTTTAATTGAAAATGATAGTGTAAACAGGTTTGTCAGATTTTAAGTGAGCTACAGCACAAGAAGTGTTGGAGCAATAAGATGTCTACTTTAAAACATCTATTAGAGGAGTTATCGGATTACGAATATTAGCCTCATAAAATGCTTTCATTTAAATGTAGGAAGTAAAACATTTGTATGTTGTTGCCCTATTAAACGTACCAATACAAGAATTGCTTGGTGGCTGTTGCATTTGATGAGCAAAAGCATTTTGCTGTTGCACGGTTGGTGTCTGGGAAACGTGCACCTGCTGCTGCAATTGAACCGGCAACTGCACCACGACCTGCTGCTCCGTCTGCTGCACAGGAGCCACAGAGGGCGGGCAAGGCGGCGCTAGGCAAGAGAGCGTGACAGGTTGAGGGCCAGCCTTTGGCGGTCCCAGTGGCGGTTGAGTCGCATTATTTGGATCAATTGCGGCTACCTGGGGACCCGTGGGCGGAGGTATGGGATAAAGAGCAATAGTGGCAGTGCCTTGTTGGGGAGGGTGCGTGCCCGCTAATATTGTTGTTGGAGGCTGACCCATCGGACATGAAACAATATTAGAAGGGTCTGCAGAAGCCACATAGGCTGTTTGTAGTTGATGATGTGAATGAGCTTGTTGTTGCTGCTGATGTTGTTGTTGTTGTTGTTGTTGCTGCTGTTGTTGTTGTTGTTGCTGTTGTTGTTGTTGTTGCTGCTGTTGCTGCTGCTGCTGCTGCTTCTGGTGCTCTATTTCACCTTGAGTGATATGACGAAATTTGCATTTTCCTCCACGCTTACACAATCCTTTTAGAAAATCCTGTTTTAACATAAAAAGAATTAAAATAAGCAAATAAAACAATAATCTTGATTTTACCTGTAAAAGTTTTTATGGAAATGGCCCAAAATAAAATATGATAACACATGCATTAAAATATTATGTGCATCTAAGATGAGTAATACTGTCTATGGTGTTGTGTAGTTACCAAATTTCGATGCTTAACTAAGAAAACAATTCGTGCATAGAGCGATTAATCTAGTAGATAGCAGCGGCTTGGACAGAGATAAATAGGAGGAAGATCTACTGACTAGACAGAAATAACAAGTTATCTAGACAGTGCACAGAAGCATCCCAAGAGAAAAAGACCTAATAAAGTTGACAGTAAGAAAATTCCATAATGTGGTGGTAAATATATTGGCTAAATAGAATTATTAGCTATCTTAACAGGCATAACTTCTGCTATTTCTATTACAAAAAAAGTAACAATGGAATATAGGTATACTTAAACGATCAGAAATGTGTTATTATCCAAAAAATAAATGTCTAAAATTCTACTGTAAAACAAAATACGTATCTCAATATTATTCATAGTACAATTACTCGTACAATATTTGGTACAGTGAAGAGGAAAATCGAAGCCTCTTTCGAGATCAAGCCAATCACCCAATGTGAGTTAAACAGTAGATAAAATTATTATTAAAACGCGTGTACAAATAAATATAATAATATGTCTCTAATTTTTTTATGATAAAATAACAGCAGAACAACATAAGAGCATAATCATATTATGATAAGATTAAAATTCAGACACACAAAACATAAGTATATATAATAGACTTATAATGTTAATAATTATAATTACTATAAGTATGTATACTCAAGATACAAACTTTAAGTTAAAGTTTGTATCTTGAGTATATACCCATAGTAATTATAATTCTTAACATAAATCTCTATAATTATGCAGTCATATGACTTTAGATAACAATTAACATATCTAAGTATATGATTAAATCAAAAAATTTAAATTAAGCGATCCTTTTAACTCAAAATGAAAGAATTTGATTCAAAATCAATGTAAAACCTGTTCTTAAATAAACTAAGTAGCAAGTAGAAGACTGCCCCTTGGTAAATGATTGATAGTGAATATATGTATATTGAAAAGCACCTACTGATAATAATGAATAAAATAAATTTACATAGACGGATGCGACATATGTCTGACCGTTCAAAGACTTCAAAGCCCATTAAGTGATAATAGCACGAGGTAATAAAAAGCACCTACCCCTACCATAATGTTCTATTTGTAAAAATAAATACAGATATTGCGATCTGGTATGTAGAAATTAAGATAAACTCCACATCACATTATATTCAAATGTAGAATAAATAAACATACCACTTCGCAATCATCTCTATAATCACATATACAAACTGCAAACACAAATTATAAATACTAAAAAAAATCCTTTTTCCATAAATATGCATAAACCTATTGAAAATCTAAACAAAAAGTACAGTATGTAAACATTTTTAAGGCTCAAATTTTATATTATATTTCGAAAAATGCAGATTTATAGACATTATTTTAAAAACTACTTGGCTGTGCCACAAAAAATCGTTTTTAAATACCCAAACTAGCGGTACTTTAGAATAACAAGAGTTGTCATTTAAAATATTTAAAAGAGAGTGGCGCTGTGCCCCCCCCCCCTCCCAACAAACACAATAGTCTACAATTGGAGGAAATACCCATGGAGGCGCAATCATAAAAGACTCTTCAGTTCAATGCCTTTGCATTTGGTTCTCCAGTTACCTAACAATCTTGGCGACTGACACGTTTTTTATCGAAAACACTTTGAGAAATTCCAATTCTAACAATAGAAATGATATTATTCAGTTTTCGAATGATACTACCTGAATTCACTTGTCAAATTAGAAAGATTGGTTGTTGATCTTCATAAAATTATCAAAAATTACAAAAATGTAAGTATGTGGAACAGCCAATATCCATTTAAAAACGCAATAAACTAAATAACTACCTGTCGTCATTCATGATGCACATACCTTACAAAGAGGAACAAAAGCAGTCCCTACTGACTCATTGGTCATCTCAGAAGCGTTGCCAATTGGTGGACCTGCTTGTGTGAGTCCAGTGCCTCCACCATGACCATTAGCGGCGGCTATCAAAAGCGCAACTGGGACACGGCCTATTTGCTTGCACACCTCTTCATCCTCACGTGAACAGTGAATGAAACGACAAGAAGATCGGTAACAACCAGTGTTTTGGAAATCATGACAGAAGGTAGGATCACACCGAGTCCATCTAGTTGAGAAGACAGGATGGCTAATATAATATTTAACCATTCAAATGGTAAAGTTTTTTTTTCTTTAATTGAATTAAGCGAAACAAAATGCAGCTGCGTACATCTAGCTAGTAGATATTATTTTAATACATCATAACAGGAATTGTCTAGGTTGATAAAATAAATGCAAGAAATAAAACTATTTATCTACATGGCTGTTAGTTTGCTGCTCATTAGCTTTCCTAACGAAGGAGACTATCTTTCTAGTTTTATATATATGTAGGTATATTAATGAAATAAATAAAATCTAGTCAGAAATTTTAATGTTAGGTACAAAATATAATAGTGTTAATGTTACGAACTATAAGAATGAATAAACTTATCACATATTTTTACTATTGCTTAATATTTGATGGTTTATTTTATTATATAGGTACCTAGTGGTTTAACTCATAAAATAATTTGAACTTCAGCATTCTGAAATAATATATTAGACCATAAAAGTAGACTATGTGTACACTTTTTTGACAAACTAGTAGGTACCAAAAAACCTATAATTCAAATAATCACTATCAAAACTTAAAATTCCTAATATAACTTTATTGTAAAAGCAAATTGCAGTATAATATATTTTAAGATAATAAATGGAAGTAATTAAAAACTAAAATTGAGAATCAATGTTTGACTGTGTAATATAAAAAGAGGAGAAATCACTAGAGACATACCAAACAAAAAGATCACAACAATTGAGTGAATTGTTAATACAATAACAGTATACCATTCAACAATAGAATAAAACAATTAGGTACCTCACACTATATGATTTAAATATGGCCTTTGTTCTTTCTGTATATCACATTCTAATTCCCTTTTAATAGAGTACATATTTTATTATATTACTAGTTAAGTAATTGAAAATTTGCATTCGTCAGTTTATTTCAGTATTACAAAATACTATTATACCATCGATATTGAATTATTCATACATGATCTCATTCTCTCTCTGTCAGTGGCACGAAAAAACGCTGCTGTGCCAACATGTATGCGTGTCATTTCTCTCTGTCTAGGGCCGATTGAGATACCTCTGCAAATCTTTGGTCTGTCCATTCTTTAATGTCTTTCTTCCATGCTATTTCTGGCCTTCCACTTCGCCATTTTCCTTCTACTAATCTCTGAGTAATCTCTTTATTAAAACCACATCGTCTCATCACATGCCCAAAGTAACGGATAAAAATAAAAATAAAGAATCCAACTTACAATGGAAAAATTAAATAAACGTTTCGCTTTATTAGCTTCTTCAGTATTAATTAATCAAATATAAAAATAGTTAAAATCAGACCATAGAAAAATTTAGGTACAATGATAGAAGGAACAGAAACCATAGATAAAATGTTCAAAAGATTTTATAAACTAAGAAAACAATAATAATGATGATAATAAACAGGTGGATAAAACATTAATAAAGAAAGACAAATACAAGAACAACAACAATTATAATGTTTAAAAGGCTTAGACCAATTAAGATTGTTCATAACAATGTTTGCGGAATGGTTTGGACGAACAAAGAATATGTTTAAGGTTCGGATGACTATTAAAAAGTGTGACTATATTTATGTTGTAGTATTTTGTAGTATTTGTGTATGTTGAAGTATTTGCGGATGTAATTGAAAATCAGTGTGTTGTTAGTGCTATATGGAATATTTAAGTAGAATGG
This sequence comes from Parotoplana pacifica, assembly GCA_034780595.1. Lineage (NCBI taxonomy): Eukaryota > Metazoa > Platyhelminthes > Proseriata > Otoplanidae > Parotoplana > Parotoplana pacifica. Next base: position 584 of record JAUYWI010059646.1, on the reverse strand, counting down.
TCTAACAGGCAGGGTTTCACTAAAAGAATCAGTAATGTCACAATTTAATCTAAGACACCAATGAGATAATGGAATTAAAAAAAAATCTGAATAAGCTGAATCTTGATGGTTAGGGCTGTTAAAGTGGAGACAAATGTCTGAATGTTGTTTGGTGTGTATACGGGTTAAGATTTTGGTAATAGTAATATTCATAGGGTTAGAAGAGTTATCTATAAAACAGGGCCACACAAACAGCAAGAAATTATAAAAATGGTATTTTTACTAGTGCAATTAAGATGGGCTTGAATTCTAAACCTCTTATTGGATCGATCAAAAATGTAGGACGAATTGCTTATAAATCCACAAGATGGACACTAAGAATTACCACATTTAAAACAACCTAGATCCCATGTTTTGGAAGGGTAGAAACCAATATTCATGAGAGTGTTGTACTTCAAAATGCGAAGTTTCCGAATATTATAACCTTGACTTTTGAGAGATTGAGACATAAATCTAAGTGCATTGTCGAAATCAGATTTATAAGAGCATCTTCTAGCTATTCGAATAAACTGAGAAATAATGACAGATTTAGAAGTATAATGAGG
>JAUYWI010059645.1:0-28170 GCA_034780595.1 Parotoplana pacifica | reverse complement strand
ACCGCTTGCGATGGTATGGGCATATTCTGCGCAGAGAGCCCTCCTTCCCAACCAGAAGAATTTTGGGATGGGAGCTAGTTGGGAACCGCTCTAGAGGAAGACCAAAGGAGACTTGGCAGAGGCAGCTTGAGAAGGACATGAGGAAGAAAGAAGTCTCCACAAACATGGCTCTTGATAGACGAGAGTGGCGAGCGAAGACAAGAACGACCCCTGAAATCTAAGGGATAAGGTCTCAAAGGTGAGCAAGGTGAGCATTTAAGCTTGGTTGCTAGAGGCCAGTAGGTTCCTGTAGGTATTAAGTGTTCTTTCTGGTTGTCCTGATAAAAGATACGAATACTCCTCCTCATTTGCGGCATTCTTTCACTGAACCATAGGTCCAAACTGAGATATCCTGATAAGTTCTATAAACGGTGTCCATAGCTTTACTTTTCTTGGTCTCAGTAGGTTCAGATATTTTACAATCTTGGTGGGGTGGTCTTTAAAGTTATGGCAACTCTTAATCCAATTCCAAGGGGCACTTTTACTCCATCTAGGGATTTTGTCTGGAATGGTGTTTTCAGTCCCAGAGACACAACAAACTTCCTCCAGCTCTTGCGGAACCCATCAGACAAACCCTTTCTCTGGAGATGCCGCAGCGCCTTTTGATTTTGGTGTGAGTTTTCTCCAGATGAGCTTCTTGCATGAATTTGGGGGTGGTACTCATACGCCAGTAATAAGTCATGTAACTCTATGTTCAGTGGCTTTCAGTTGATCAACTTGGCTGTTACCAAGGAAAGGACCCCAAACACCTAAGCCGTAATTGAGGGTAGATCTAGCTCATTGCTAATAGATAGTTTTAGTGTATTTCTTCTGATGATGTTGATTCTAGAGGCCATTTATCTTGACATTTCGGCTTGTGCGTTGAAGCGCATACCTTCATCAACGGTAACTCCCAAAAAGGTAGGGTTTGTGATTTGCTCGATGTTTTCACTGCCATTTCTAACCGGATTGTTTTATGGATTTTGATTTTGGATATACTAGATGGCACCGAGCTTGACTGACCATCTTATCATGCTTCAGCTTGGGTGTAGAACAAGATACACATGATTACATAGTTTTGATTTGATCTCAAAGGGATGTTGTTTTTATGTTGAAACCATATCTATATTTTTATATCTTTTGGTTGAATAACATTCATTACTATGATGATAGTACAGTCGAAGGCTTGACAGACATTATTTATTATTCTGAATATTTGCTGCAGTAAAGATTTTATTCTACATATTGAGTTTCTTGTTAACTTCCTTAGGATCTAATGTAGTTAATATATGGCAGGTTTTAGAAGGACCAACTGTGACTTTCCATTTATGTGCATGAATTGAGTTTTGTCAGTAGCAATCTTTAGATTCTCACCTGAGGCAACAGTGGCTGTGTCATATGCAAAGAGACACTGTTATTTTTGGCCAATTACTGTCGATATCATTAATAAAAATGTGCTACAAAAGGGAAGCAATCACTAAGCGTTGTGGTAGGCCTTCTTTCATGGAGTAGGTATACTAAGCTGGTTTCCGATCTTAACATCACGCATCTTCTTGTAGAGACCCATATACCAAAATTTATCATACGCGTTGGAGAAGCCAATGAGAGTAAGGAAGCTTCTTTTTCTCTCCTGAAGATTGTTTGAGCGACTTTGATAAATTGTTAATCAGTATTGTAGCTTTTACGAAAACCTGCTTGGTTCTTGTTAAGGAAAGGATGCTGTTGGATTCGAGGAACTAATTCAATCTATTTTTTACCATTATTTCCATAAATTTTTCGAGACAAGAGGTAAGACTGATCGGACGGTAGTTTTTCCACTGGGACAGGTATTTACCTTTCCTAGGAATAGGGATCATGATCGCCAGTTTCCAATTGTAAGGCGCCTCCTTGTTCAAGCAAAAATTGATGACTTGTTTGATCTTCTCTTTGTTGTCTAAATCAATGTTCTTGAACATTGCAGTGAGGGAGATCTGAGATAGCTTTTTTTGTTCATTTCTTCGGTAGAGAATTCATCGCACATGCCGGTTTTACAATCTCTACAGTTGCTGCACGGATTTTTGATGTTGCTATAGACTTCTTTGTTTTCAACATGCGTCGCTTTTGAATTTGGAAACATCGGCATATTTCCTATTGCGGAGTCAGTAACGTAAATTTTGTTATTTCATGAAGGACTTGCCTATTAATCTTAAGTGTGTTATCTTCAGCCATGCCTTTGAGAACTTTGAAAATCTCAGTGGCTTTGGTGTCAGCATCAAGTTCATTGGTGAAATTATTCCATTGTTTTTTCTTCTATTTTCCAATAAGTTGAACTTTCCAGTTCAACATTGCTTTACTTTCGTGGCATTTCTTTGGAGCTCTGTTTCTCTCTTTGCTCCTCTTGCTGACGTTACCTCTAGGATTAGCGACTTTGGAGGCTTTTCCATAGCTGTATGGAGTTCTTTTTCTGCAGTACGGACTTCAGTCCGGGGGGGATATATTCCTATTTCCTCAGGTTGTTTCTCATAGTATCATTGAATTTAGTCCAATCAGCTTTCTTAATATTGGTAAAGGTTTTGTGGCTATTTTTCTGATCTGATCGGTAGTTTTACGGTAGGTATAATCAGGATGGGGAGGTGATCACTATCTATGTTTTGAACAACTTTCCAAGAGCATTAATCGCTGATATTCGAAGCCACGATGGAAATATCAAGAGACATCGTTTTGTCGGTGCTGATCGCTCTTCATAGTATTGTTGAGGATGTCGACGTTATTACTGTCAAACCAATGTTCATCCCATGAATAGGCATGGACATTAAAATCACCGATGATAAGTCATTCTCTTCATTTGAGAGCCAGTCGAAGTCTCTATTTTGATCTCTATTGGCGAATTTGCTGGATCTGGCAGGAGGGATATAGACATTTAGTACCTGCAGTCTTATAGTTTTGTCTGTCAACACGATTGAAAGAAGTGTAGCCATTGATGGTAGGGTTGTTGGTCTTCAGGGTTAGATTTGTTTCTTGGATGGCAGTGAAATCGATGTTCTTAGTCTGTATCATCCTCAAGAGCTACGGCAAATGCGAGTGGAGACCATTCACGTTGCATTGGAGGATCTTCAAGCACTGGGGTCCTGGATTCTGTTCAATGTCCCTCGCCAAAAACCCGAGGATGTCGCAAGTTGTTTAGAGTTCTCTCCCGTTGCGAAGGGTTTGGGAGATTCTTCGCTATTTTTGGCATATCACGACTGGCCAGGGGGCGACCTTCAGGGGCCATTTTATGTCTACTCGCAGGCCGTATCCCATTCTTCCAAAAAAAATCACCTATTCTTCACGACACTGCGCACCCACATACAGCCAGAGCAACGGTAATAGTTGAAGTAGACACCATATTCAACTGACAGCAATCTAATATATGATAGATACATTTTCCTCAAGGTTAAAAGGGACACATAATGTTGATCCCAATAGCATAGAGTAAATCATCTCTATCCGTAAAACTGCCAAAGTTAACGGCCCACCACTCAATGGTATATCACCTGTCAAAAATTGTTGAGAATAATAGACTTGAGCTGTAACTCATCGAGCCAATATATTTATTTATATTTAATGTTATCTGTTAATTGAAATAAATCTATTTGATGATAACGGCGTTTTTTTTCTGTTACGACCTATACTTTGAGAGAATTACCACTGCTTTCATAAAACAATTCTATTGACTTTGAAAGTGGTCCATTATATCGAATCAATTTTGAGAATTTTTGTCCACATATGGTTAAAATGTCATGGTTTTGTCTTTTTCGTATGGCTATTTTTCAAGTAGAGAAGATTGAAATCAATCAGTAAAAAAGTAAAAAATAGTTTAGTTTCAGGCAAAATATATGGGGAAATATTTTAAACCAAGTATAGCAAACTATATCCAGTATAAGATGTTTCTAAGCACCTATTCTTTTGTACAGAGCGCTGGTCGTGTACTTTGACACTAGACTCTCAATCTAGAGGTGCCTGGTTCTAACCTGACTATGTACTGTGGGGAATAGGATGGTAATTCTTGTGATCAATTTTTTAAATAATTAAACTGGTAGTTAACCAATTGTTATTGGACCCTTAGGACAAAATTCATGTTGGCCTATTGCATAGGTAATCATCCAAAGCTAATTTAACTTATTTTGGGGTTTGAATTAACATATTTTCTGACCTTTAGTTTGGTCTTCAAAAATTAAAATTAAAATCTGAGAAATATAATGTTTATGTGAACTCTCTTCTAAAAATAACTTAATATTAATATCTATGTAGAACAGTCTATTAATTTATTAAGAATTCAGACAATAAAATTGAATTTCAGAAATATGAACCAACAAACTAGTTAACATTTTTACATCAAAAGATAAAAAGTCTATGAGAAAAGTAAGAGGTTAATTTAATAAAATGTTCATATAAGTTTTATAATAATGAAATACGCATACAATTTTTATCAAGATTAGCTATTACGTATTTTTCTCACATGGACCTTGATCTTTTTCAGAGAAAATAATATTATTTGTAAATCATCGTATAGTCAGCAACCATCCAATATAATAAACAGTAAAAGCAATGGTCTTATTTGGTAATAAAGTTGTGACTAGAATAGATTCAAACCACTGCCTTTTTGTCAACTGTGGATTTTAGCAATATATCGCTAGTCAGTCAAGTTTTAATTACTCATCTCATTCAGTTAATAAAAGTATTTCAGAATTTCCTTAGTACTGGTCTCATGCATGACTTCAAAATGTGCTAAGCGTTAGGGCTAATGAAGCCAAACATTCAAGGTGAAAAAAGAAAATGTGCATGTATTGTCTAAATTGTAATCGCCCATTTTTATTAATCGCTGCTAAAACATTCAGCATATCAACCTCCCCCACCCCCCTTTGCAAGATCTAGTACTATTCTCGTCACTCCTATAGTAGGTATATTTCTTCTCATTTGTTTGATAAGTACAAATATCTATAATAATACTTTGAAATGAGGAGTCACTAATTAATGAACAAATGAAAAATGAGAAAGAATGTATGCAGTTATGACACATATACTGGTCCTATTTTATTTTTATGAAGAGCTGTCCAGTGATTTTTTAACACTATTTTAGATAAATTTTTAAAAATTGGGTTTGTACTTTCGAATTCTGATTCTGGAAAAATATTACATACACTCCGAGGTACATCTTGTACATAAATTAAACAAATTTCCCTATTAAAATAAAAGTTTTAAATGTTGAATTTAAACAACCTTCTACGTATGAAACTATTTGCTATAGACAAAATATTTCGTCAAAATTTCCAATACAAATGTTATTAGAAGTAAATTCCAATTATATAATGCTACAACTATTGCAAGATATAGTAGGGCAGCTACCAGCTATAAAGCAGCTTGATAAGAATGCCTTGCTTAGCAAACACATATTGTACTTCTTTGCTGCAAAAGCAAAACCACCTATAGCAGCCAACAGAATCACATTCATAGTTGATTAAGTAAAGCTACTTTGCTCTTTAAAAAAATTAACTACCAAAAAAGATGTATAAATTCATTAATCAAGTGCCAACAAGTGAGTTGGTCAAAATAATTCTTAACATTTGTAAAAAAAATCATCAGTATTTTTCATTTAGATTTTTTTATGATGAATACTTTTCTTAAGGATAGAATATCCAACTATCTATCTACCAACCAAATTCAATCTGATGTCACGCAATTGTTTTAACTATAAACAAACCCAACCTTATCTTTGAAATAAACTTATTTGAACTCTTAAAACATTCCACATTAGCCAAATTAAAAGTGATAACTACATGTGTTTGGTGGACGGTGTAATAGGTTATGTATAAGAACTACTTAGAGATGCTTAGACAAATGAATAATAGGTTTCCATTGGATAATCGAACAAAGATATATAATATTTTACCAATAATAAATTTATTGTTAAAAGTGCAAACAATTTTTGAGAATGCCTTCAATTATAATTTTATTGATAGCTACAATTGAATGCACTTATAATCATTACACATAAACTATGAAAGGCAGCCATTTTATTAGAAGTCATAGAAACCTTGAAGTAAAATATCTTGTTTGCATCCAAATAAAATCTATTTAGCCAAAGCTTGTGCCAAATTTTATGTAACGAGCAGACCTATCATCTAATAGAATTACCCATAGAAATGTAAATGTTCTATATATTTATATCTCTACGTAAACATTACATCTATAAATTTTCTAGGAAAAACTTAACCTTTTCTACAAATTGATGTATAAGTTAACTTGAAGGAGATTAAAAAAAATTCAAAAAAATTCAAATCTGAGTAAAATTGAATATTGGTAAAAAAAAACAATAAAGATATCGTAAGCAACATTTCTAAAGTAAACAATTAACTAATCTGAAATTTATTTTTTACCTAATCATTAGAGCTAAATGAAGTTAACAAAATATCTCACCATATAATATGCAGGGTATTATTGCATGCAAAGTTTTGTGGCTTAGCGTCAAAATAGAAAGAAATGTTTTTTTGTAGAAATTGTATACACACTGTCTAAAACATGTTTGATTTTTTTGTAAAATCATTCACTAAACACCAAGATCAATTTTCTTCAACAATATCAGAATTAGGATCTCCCACATTAGATTGATGCTGCAGCAGTGGACGACGTGAAAGAGCAGCAACATCCAAACTACAACTGGCTTTAGCTAGTGGTCGACGACAGCTTAACAGACTATCTACATGAAAAGCAGCTGCAGCAGTATCCGTTTCTGTAAAGGCTGTATCATCTTCTCCCACCGCTGCAATGTCTTCCGACCGAGCACGACCTGCTGCAGCAAGATGCTGTCTCATACGCTGGCGCAGGGTTGGATTGTTTTGCAAATATACGGCAGCTGCTTGGCGTTCTTCAAACTCTTCCAATACACTACGAAATGCTCTTACTACCCGCAACTGGAGAAATCACCAACCATATTTATTGGAATGAAGGCAATCAGAGAAACCAAAGATACGAAATACCATCAAGAATTAGATAATATTATAGATATGGATAGTGTAAGACAAAAGATACAATATCAGGACGAAAGACAGGGATCACAAACATAACCAAGGCAATAAATTAAGAAAATAAAAAGGCATCAATTAAGACAATATTGAAAATCCATCACAAGTGCAAGTACGTCACAGGATTCAAGACCAGAATAGTGAAATATGTGTTGGTGGGATAACAAGGGGTGATTAAGTGCGAAAATTGAATTAGTGTTTAGGTACATTATACATGAATTATTCGGCCAAGCAATACATACATATGTTCGGCCATCGCAAAATATACAGTGCAAAGCCATAAAGATAGCAGGGAAATTAGAAAATTTCCCAATAAATAAATACCAACATGTATTTTTGTAGTAGTGGTGATGATAGGCAAAAACATTCGCCATTCGTTGAAGCATCGATTTAAATTAATAAGGTGAGAGAAAGAAAAATAGAAAGAAAACACATATAATTAGTAAATTTACATTATTAAAAAAATAGATTTTGAAATATAAATGTATCAAAAAATGTGCATTGATTCTGTGAGTATCTGCTAAAGAAAATATATGACTTATATAGATAAAAAAACTAAATAATAATAATGATAAGTAACATAAATAATAGGCATCATATTTATTTATATCATTAATTTTGAAAAAGCATGAGTATTCTACATCACAAAATTGGGGAAAAAAATTTAAGTCTTGATTGCATAAAAATAAGTCTACTCTACCAACAACAAATGAGATCAATTTCGACTAAAAGCATTTTTTGAATGTAAATTATATATATTGATGTCGTTCATTTAGACTAAGAACCCCTATAAATATCGATGGCTCCCAGTGTTTTTGGCTAGGTTTGAATTACACTTCAATTAATAATTGGTATACTGGAAACAGTTAATACAACATATACTCGTATCATGAGCTTTTAAAATAGATTTTTGTGAACAGGGTGCAACCGGAGATCCAAACAAATCCATTTTATTTATTTTCAAAAATAAATAATTTATCTTTAAAATTCAATAATGTATATTAGTCCGGGAATAAAATTTTCGAAAAGAAAAGGTTTAAAAGGCCTATACCTAGTATACATAATGTGAGTACTATTAAAAATGACTTGTCTTAAGTTGCACATTGGGAGAAGAAAGCCCTGGGTCACTCAATATATTTTTCCTGTGCTGAAAAATATTGGTGTAGAAACGTTGCTTCAATTTATTAAAAATTTATACTACTGACTTTTGAATTTAAAATATGATGTGATACTACGTTTACAGGAAATATGTTTTTTTGTAAAAACACATTTTAGCTATTTTATTAAAGTCATATATCTTATGAGTACTTGCAAGTCGTATTCTATTTAATTACAATTTAAATAAAAATAGCTTAAAATAGCTTTTTAGGAAAACATATTTCCTATAAACGTAGGTCCACACCAATTTTTTAAATTACTAATAACATCAACAAAATTCGGTAGTATAAATTAGACATAAATCGAAGCAAACTTTTTTCACTAATATTTTTCAGCATAGGAAAAATACATTGTGCCCACTGTACAACTTAGGACAAACCAATATTTAATAGTACTCCTATTAAGTAAACAATAGGCCTATCAAAAGTTTGATTAATTCCCCCATGACTCCCCGACTATAACTAGACACTACCGAAAATTTAATTAAAATGTATTCCTCAGTAATAATGTGTCAAAATATAGAAAATGTTATAAATAGGTTCCTTAGCTCAGATATTATGTTTGTGGAGAGATCTTCTTTAAATACCTTTTATTGCATTAAATTTCAGCTTAAACCAGCCATGGGAAGTATCCTATTTTTAAACGAAATATATGCATAACCAAAAGTATGGAAGTCATGAATATTTTACATAGTTCTTAGAATAAAATCGAATATGATAATAATACATACAAAAGATTGAGCTTTTATCCGATTTCCAACAGTTTTACTAACTAACCTCATTAAAAATAAAACAGAAACAATTATTAAAATATATTAATGTCAAATAAACAAGATTAACCAACAGTCAAAAGCCATTTACTAAAAATTCTTAAAAAGGAATACATATTTAAAATAGTAAAACTAAGACTAAGTTATGATCATAAATTAAGTATAAATTATCAGTTAAAAATCTAAATAATTATAAATGTGAGTTCATGCTATTAATGACAATAAACGCACATCAAAATGTGAAGTTATTACATTTTTGAAACTGAAATCGCTGTACAAATTTCATCAGATTTACGTTCAAACCTATGTAGTAGTTATTGTATATATAACAAAAACAATTTAAAAAAAATCAAATTATTAATGTAAAATAACTATTTTTACATTTCTCAAAATAAAACATATTTTTAAAGTATGTAAATTTCTTTTAAAATCATATTATTCAATTTATGTTTATGTCTCCCAAATTCACGTATACATGAGCAATGCTTTTGAATAAGCAACACCCAATAAGAATTACAATTAATTAGATTTAAATAAAACATTACTAAAACAATAGGATATAAAATCTTTACCTAGCTAGCCACGCTTTCAAATAAAAAAGGTCCGAAACCCTAAACAGTCTCGTTTTAACATTAAAGTTCATTTTGGTGGGTTTTTTTAAGTTGCTAAAATTCAATAAAAATGTCAGTTTTAAAGCAACAAATTATATTACAAGTAAATGAACAAAAATTAATTTATATTACAGATAAGTGAAAGCAATGATAAAAAGACATTTGGTTACTTTAGAGAGTCAATGTCGTTTGATTAATACGATTACATTGATTTTTCAAATGTCAACTGGGAGCTCAGTATAGATACAATAATTCTCAAATTAGACTACTACCAAATGAAAGTCATCTCATAATGGCGAGCTATTGTATCGGCGTTGTTTTGAGGTTCGTAGCTAACCATTTTTTATGAACCAACTTCAAATCTGTTGTAACAATTGCATTGCTTCAGTTATCGTAATCAAAAACTAACAAAAGTGCATTTGAAAACAGACATTTTCATATGGTAGCACCATTACAAAATATAATGAGCAATAATGGAAATTTTTCCTAATGTGGAGCTTAAAGTGTAAAAATTATGTAAATTACACAACATTAAAAATGGCAAACATGTCTTGATTGATACCTTTTATCAAAGAAATAGATCCGACAAAGAAACAATGTCGGTAGCCTAACAGTCTAAGATCAAATCCCTAGTAAAATAAATTAACTTAGAAATAGCAATATTCAATAACTATTTGCCCTATTTCATATACTTATGTAACCGTCAATTTATTACATCACAAAGATAAGCATTTCCATTATTTAAACTGATTTATCCCTGAACATCAGGGCCAAAAACACCCCTGGCCTCAAAAATAAATATTTTCAAAATTTTGTAATTTGTAAAATATGCTCAACAAGTATGTCTTTAATATACGTACCATTACGTATCATTATTTGATTTCAGAAATGTTTTTTTTGTAAAAATACACTTTTACAAAATTGGACAAACCTCATTTTTTCAAAGGGCCATCATGTAACCTTAGACGGATCTTATCAAAAGAAAAATAACACTAAAAGATGCATAAGAGAATGTGGTTCTAGCATACCACATTTCATCAAAATTGGAAGAGTCGTTTTTGAGCAATTCCAAAAAATGACTAGATGACAAGATGAAGCATTAAAACAACACAAAATCAAACCAATATTAATTTATAGACAAGTCTAAATCTATAGATACAATTATATATAGATGATTTCATCAGATTTTTATGTAAATAAATATTATGGCAAGCCAATATCTACATTGAGACAAATTCGACGGTTACTTCTGCCACCTCCACCCTGTATATTCCGGCTTATTTCCCAATGTAAAAACCCATAGATTTTCCAATATTAAATAAAAAATAATATGTTGGTGAATTCAAATGCAACAACTGTAACCTTCGTATAAAATAACTTTCAAAGTAAATATATCATAATACAACATTAAGGGTAATAATTGATGCAAACAATAGGATGAAAACTTTAAGTGACAACACTAAAAAGATTAATAAGTACAGAAAAAAGATTTTAATGCAAACAGTTATTTAAAGGGATTATAAACAAATAAGACGTTTGAAACAAGCAAAACTTTAAGTAAATGCAACTCCAAGGTCGGTTAAAAAACAACCTAACAATAAGAACTATACAAACTGAGATTTAATATTGGAGACTATATAACCACTAGAACCAACAACATTTTTTTCAACCAATGTATATGGCAAATTCATTTGATTCTAGAAAAATAGTAAGTGGTCAGAGACACTCGTAAAATTAAAATTATCAAAACAAAAAAATATTGTAATTTTAATATTATCTCAACGAGAACATGGAACCCAGATTCTGACACAATTTTTAGTACATAAAAATTTGAATACAATATGTATGTTGGATCTGACATCAAACAGACAAAGACACCTATATATTTACAAATGTAAAGACGAAACTTACGGCTTGCATCTGAAGTAACAAAATGGTTTATTCAGTTAATATAAAACAGATTTTTCATATTAAATTTTTATAATAGTTAGGTCAAACTTTTTCTGGATTTAAAAATAAAACTAAATTGCTCTACTTTTAGTAATAAATTAAAAAAAAACTAATAAGTTAAAAAGAAATTGATTAGAAATTGTTACGAGTAAAGCATAGTCCACGTACCAAAACAGCTTTCAGCAAAAACGCTTGCTTATAAAAAGGCGAAACAAATATTGCATTTAAATTAGGTAAAGAAAGAAAAACTATTAATTACCTGTGTCTCCAGTCTTGCCAGACCTCTGATCCATAGAATTTGTCCCTTTTTAGATATTTCCTCTTTGGAGGCAGGTCCAGGTTCTTCTTGAAGAAAATCGTCTTCCCAAGGAATATCTTCCTCGTCGTCTTTTACTTTAGTAGCAAATAGACGGGCTGGTATTACCCAGCTGGGTATTGTTATTATTAACTAGGAATGAAGAAAAGGACAATATTAAAAATAATTGGTCTCTGTGTGTTGCATCAATTGACAGCACATTTCAATTTTTATGACTAGCTGGTTCGTATGCAAAAAAAAGAACTTGAAATTTCAAGCCAAACTCGAACAAAAGCGAAGTGAATTTATAAAACATGAAGTCAACTTAATAATGTTTCAGAATTCCCGAACATGTTTATTTATTCAGATCATTTATAACTTCTACCGTCATATCATGTAATTAATCATTTCACGTAATGCCTCAAAATCAGCCTAAAATAGCATTAGGGTTAGTTTTTGTTTGTAGTAAAAAAATTGAGGTAACAGTAGTGTTAGGTTTAGTTTTAATTATTTTAGTAGACATCTATGTAGATAGATGATCTACTCCAAACAAAAACTAACCCTAATGCTATTTCACTAAATGACTGAACGTTTCTCTTTCTCCTGTTTCCGTCTTATAATGATATGACGGGAACATACATATACTTATAACTGGAAACAGAAGAGAAACGTTCAGTTTACCGCTCGGAGTAAATTCTTTCTTCTCTTGCTTATTTTCAGAACTTATTTTGGAATGATTTAACTTACGCTAGGTTACGTTTGAGTTAAAGATATAATTTCATTAAATAATTCTATTTTTGACGGCACAAAATAATAAAATATCGATAACTAAATGCTTTAAAATGCCAAAGGTTCAGGAGAGTATACGGTAACTTTTGCAAAATTGAGTAAGAAGTGGATGGAAAACTAATATATTACAATGACTCTTATAGTTAAGTGGTTTAGTGGAAAATTTAGTTACAAGAATAATAAAAGTACCAAACTTTGTCAAAAATTAGTTGACCTTACATGCTCCATCATTTTTTTTTCTTTTTGGATCCAGTTGTTTTGGCCATAGATAGAGAAAAATCAGGAAAAAGTACTTTCTGTTAAAACAATAGAATATCTCGAGTTCTATTGGGAAAACTTAAGCCATACTAAATGGTTCAAGTCTTCTAATTCAAGTTTTCATATTTTCAGGTGGATTGCTCGTAAATAAAGATCAGTTTGTCAAAAACAACGATGTTATTTATGGTTCAATTTATCTGTAACAGTTTGAAACTAAATAAAATATAAATTACGATCTAAAAAGAAATTGGTGTTCTCAATAAGTCAATGAGATATTAACAAACATCATATTTTTTATTAAAGTAAATATTTATTTATATTTTTTAAAAGAGTCAAGTGTCAAACAATTTTAATAATATTATCTCAAGTAATTAACTATATGAGATCGCACATAAATGGATTTTCATTAAAATGGCTTATTTTTAAATATAGCAAAAAAGATTTGTATTATTAATTACGATTCAACTTTTTTCCCAATAGAATTCGTATATGTTGAGTAAATTTAACAAAAATATAATTTTTTGTTAATTTGTCGCCATATCTCTGGCCAAAACAAAGATTCAAAAGGAAAAATGATGGATCATGGTGTAACTTTTGAAGCCTATAAGGTCAACTAATTTTTGACAAAGTTAGGTGCTTTTATCATTCTTGTAACTAAATTACCCTTTTGCTAACTAAGCCACATAACTATTAGCTGGACTTGAAAATAACAACTATACAATTCATGGACATTGTAGTATGTTATTAGTAATTTAAAAAAATGAACGACGAATAATTGTATTTTTGTTATTTAACTGAAACTGATGGCTTCAAGTAGCTGACTAAAATTCAATTCTTGCAATTATTTTACAAAAAACTCTTGATACTCTTGAAATTAAACTCAAGTTTAACTTCAGGCTAGGCTGAATCTTGCATCCGTAGATTGTAAATTGAAAGTGCTTCCAAAGCCCAATATTATGTATGTATATGTTTGTGAAAATATGATTTCTCAGATAATTTATAAAAGTTCCTCGTGTAAATTCAATTGTAGTTCACGAAGCGTATGAACATCTTAGTAAATCGGATGCTCTATTTATCGGCTGTTTGAAAATCGAATAGTGCGACTCTAATTTTCGATTTTATCCTATATTCAGGTCCTTATAGTACTTTAGCAAAACTTGCTAGATCGTAGAACTAATTAGCCTATTTCCATTGGATTAGATAATTTGATATATTATAATGTCAAACTAGTCGTACCTGTCCCCAACATAGTTCCCCTAGTCCGAAAAATATACACCACAACCACTGATCTAATAGGAGTCCAGATGTACGAAAAGCAAGGCCCCCAAATTCAGTAATGATTATTTGAAGTACAAAAGTGCTCAGCCAAAGCACTACAAAAATTGGACAAGTTTTGAGACCCTCGAATACATTCCTTTGGCCATGAATTTTGCGAGCATTTAACTCGTTAAAAAGTGTCATCATGACAAACGTGTTGAAAATCATGGTAAAGTGTTGCGTTGGAAGTTTACTGATTCGACCATTTGACACTGCAAATATTTTATCACCTAAAGTAAAATTAACAAAAAAAGATATTAGATATAGCTATGCAAATTCCAAACTAAAATATCAAATATTTAGAGCAACAACTGAATTAAAAAATGAGTTCTTTTGTGGTTTGGTCATTACTGATCGTTGGCCGGATCCCAGGGTCGATTGACAACAGCACGCCATCTACTTGGGTCGGATTGTTGGTTGTGCGGAGACCCATTCAAACGTCGTGTGACCGGCCCAACAGGATATTAGTATCTAGATTTGTATTGATTTGATATATTACGCAAAATTTTAAAATTGATTAGTCAGGGGGCAACATTTTATATTTGTTAAAATTAGTCCATGAATGCTAGAATATAGATATACAGAAAGTGCTTTAAGCAACATCAGAAGTATAGGTCAATTAACTAAAATTGAAGAACATTTTTAAGGCAATTTATGTGCATTTATTTTATTTACGAATATCACAAATCAATCCTAAACATCTTGTTGCTATTAATGTTAAATTGGACATTTCCATTCATGACCTTTGGGACACCCCGTTCACATGTTTAAAAGTACAACTATATAAAATTCCAATATATAATTGTTACGGACAATGAGCGAGGTCACAGTTGGCAGAGTGAACACTTTGCATTAACCCTAGTTGAGGTTGAGTCTTTATTTTTCTCATAAATATATTATGAAAACCATCACCACTTTTCCTGCACTCAACCCGCACTAGGGTTCAATCGCCGCCAACAGTATTAACCTCGCTCAATGTATCTTTTTCTTACATACAAAGGGACTTTATCAAATTTACAATTATTACGCAATGTCGACTTTTTTAGGTTTAACAGTATACAACTATAGAATAATCTTAGTTAGATAGGGAAAATTCGGAATTTCATTGGCTAATAAATTTTGATTACATAGTGTTTGTGAAATATGTTAGTTATACCCAATTAATAAGCCTTAACTTTAATTAAATTCTGAAATTGAGTTACCAGCCCTCCATAAATCTACTAGGTGTTAACAAAACGCGAAATCTATTAAGAGAAACCCCCTTATACTAAAATCATAATTGTTTGTATGGCAGCTCCATTACTTAAAATAAAAAGATAAACTGTACCTCCAAATAACAAAACAAATACAATTATAAGCTGATAAACGGCATGGCCAAGAATATTTTTCAACATTTCTCTGCCAACAAGAGGCGTGGTTCTTCCGTACGGTTTTCTTTCTAAAAGTTCTTCTGTTGGAGGTTCAGTTGCTAGAGCTAAAGAAGCCAGTGTGTCCATAATCAGATTTACCCAGAGCATTTGTGTCGCTTTCAAAGGACTGTCCTACAAGAGTAACGTGGTTTATTAGAAATAACACAAACTGAAATTGAAAAAACTAAATTCACATTCAAAAAATGCAATAATTAAGTAGATGTGAATCGAAATCTTTGGATCATTGTTTTTATTTTAAACTTTTTCGCAAACTTTTATATTCAGTGATGTGATTAAGATAAAATGTAAAAAATTATCTTCCTTTTTGGTATTAAATCGCTTTCTATGTATAACGATTTTTTGTTATTAACTGTATCATTTTCATGTAAAAGTCATAAATTTTAAAAAGATATAAAAATGTTTAAAAAAAGATACAAAGAAATGCATAAAATATGGAGAAACAAAAAAGTTCATGTAAACTTGCTTTGTAAAAATAAAAATACTTACATTAATGAAGCAGGCACCAACAAATGCTACAATAATAGCGACACAGTTCACAGTCAGTTGAAATTGAAGAAATTTGGCAATTGAATCGTATACGTTTCGTCCCCACATAACCGCCTTGACAATACTAGTGAAGTTATCATCTGTAAGTATGATATCCGAAGCTTCCTTAGCCACATCAGTGCCAGCAATGCCCATCGCAAATCCTACGTCGGCCTTCTTGAGTGCGGGGCCATCATTGGTACCGTCACCTGTTACTGCCACTACTTCACGTGCAGAGGAGATTTTGCTGGCTATAATGCCGCCGACTAATGTATATTTGTCCTGAAAATAAAGATAGTCAGCGAAACAAAATTATGCATGAAAATTATACATTCTTAAACTAAAACTATGATTAAATAATCAGAAGCATGTTTTTGGGGCCTAGCTATGCGGAGCATTGTCTGTAGGCTACCTATGTTGTCGGAGCTCTCCAGAAGACTTTTCAAAAATATTTTGAAGTACCTAAACCTGCATAATTATAGTACAAGAAAATCAAGTTTGGAGTCTAAAAATTTGATACCAATATCAATACGAGGATCTGATCTTTGTTCAAGACTATTGTTGACACCAGTTGATAGCGCTGTTTTTTACAAATAACTAAAGTAATACAATTATTGGATAAAACAACTTAATTCCCTAGACAGAAACTAATTTGGTACAAACAAAATAAAAAAGAAGCACAACTGACATAGTCATATAATAAGAAAACGATTACCCATTTTCATTGACAAAAGAAAATTCATTCATTACAAAATAAACTTCATGGCAGCTAGTAAATATTCGTATGTAAATGAACTAAGCATCTCATAAGTATGAACATTTTAGAAACTAGTAATATTACTATGCAAAGGCTAATTTTATATCAAAAATTGTTTTTAATACAAAATCATTCAGACTGATTATACTACGCCTTGCCTAATGGGTTTAGAGGATCTTTGAAAATGGGTAGTTATCTTTGACACTTTCTCCATAAAGACCAAATGGTTTAAATAACTTTATATTTTTAATTTCTGACTGGGCTGTTTTATGGTTTTTGATTTTCGGATGAACTAGAATGTACTTTTAATTACCCAGCTTGACTAACCATCTAATCATGCTTCAGCTTGGGTGTAGAACAAGATGCATATGAGTACATAGTTTTGATATTGAAGCCATATTTTAGACATCTTTTGGTTAGATTATATTCAATTCTATGGTGTGTGTTAGTACTGTCAAAGGCCTGTAAGAATTTAATTTTTAATTTTGTATGTTTGCTGCAGTAAAGATTTCATTCCACAATACAATATAGCCTGCGATGGTAATCAAGTGTACCAAATTCTATCAAAATCGGTTAAATATTTTAGAAATTACAGTATCTTAAAATCTGACCTTCCCAAAGTTAACTCTTTTTCTCTATCAGCACTGATATCATAGTCTGGACAAATATTAATGAAATTTACCACCTAGACTAATTTTGAACAAGAACTAAAAATCCAGTGTCAGATTTTATGTGCGGTTGCGAGGGACGCAAAGAAATTTCTCTCGCATAACAATTATATTATTCATTTTTGATTACATCAAACTATTTTACTTTCTATATATGGACTTCTATTTTCACATAGCAACTGTTGCAGCGACGGCAACAAAGATATTTTTACAAATGAATCCTAGATACCTAACTGATTTTATAGACATTTGAGCACATGATACTTTAATTACCACATAAATAAACTTACATTTATTTTTTTCACTTAGTAACAGTTGCTATGCATGTCAATATTGCATAGTACCATATATAATATGAATTTCTATTTATATATCTGTCAGTTGTTGATGTTTTCCAGGAATTAATTTAGATGCAAAGTCTCTTTTCCTCTTCGAAACGTATATTTATTCAATTAATAATGATTTATTAAACGGAGTAGGTACTCGTATATCTACTTTAAATTAAACAAAGGATAAGTTTGATTTATGTTCTGAAATCATGAAATAATCAAATTATGTACATTGCAACTAAGATTTAAAATTAAATGTCAAACAATAATGAAATACCCAATTGAACTGTTATAAAAACTATTTTATGATTTATTTCATATACATACCATAATGCCTGCATATTTACGCTGTCCCCAAAGGTAACACATAAGTTGCTACTATGTATGAATTGGGGTGGATTTTGTGGGACACAAACTAGCATTTGGAAGTTCATAACTCAAAAACTACTTCACTAAAAACAAGAGGGGGGGGAGGGCTTGGCCTATACTACAGTTAACTTTATGTACTTGTAAGGAGGGAGGGGGGTCACTTACTAATTGCCATAATATTCATTGGCAATTAGTAAAGGACCCCCCCCTCCCTCCCTCCTTACAAGTACACAAAGTTAATTTTATAGTTTAAAAGTCATGGATTTTAACGAAATGTAGTATCTACAGTAATATTTGGGCAAAGAATAAAAATCAGTAATCAGATTCCATGTTAAGTATGCGATATTGCCAGTATTTTGATTTTCTACATTAAATTAGAATGCTGTACTTTAAAGGAAATAATGGATATGAAAAATATATAAAATAGCTATGACAATCTACAGAATCTTATCTTACGAAAATTGTTACGTTTATCTAATGTAAACTTCTGCATGATTAGTATTTTCAAATAAATAATTTAAAATATAGTGTTATTCCTTCGAATAGCAAGATAAAACACAACACACCAACAACAGCTGGTTAGTTTTATGTAGCCAATAAGGAATCTACAACTACATAAGCTGTCTTACTAAGGCTGTCATAGCTTTGTAGTAGACCTACTTTTTGATATACTGCTGTATCCGCCCCCCTAATTAATATAATTAACCATGTCAATATTATTGTGTTTTTAAACTGTTTTGTCTGCTTAACAGATAGGTAGACCAATGCATACTTAAAAGTGAAAAAGAACTCTGAGGTTTCACTCTTTATATATGCAGTGCACTATTCGTTCTTAGTAGTTATATGGAGTAATTGTTTGGTAGGAAGGTATACGCAGGTATGCTTTTATATTGTATCATGTATTTTCAGTTGAACAGGT
Source organism: Parotoplana pacifica (assembly GCA_034780595.1). Taxonomy (NCBI): domain Eukaryota; kingdom Metazoa; phylum Platyhelminthes; order Proseriata; family Otoplanidae; genus Parotoplana; species Parotoplana pacifica. The sequence goes on along the minus strand of JAUYWI010059645.1, from coordinate 8,968 downwards.
AAAGGTTGCAGACCACAAAGAGGCATTTAAGGAAAGAAGAGAAATATTTGGAAGTTTCTAGAAAAATGGCAAAATTGTAAATCACAATTGGCATCAATTTTTTTTCACTTTTCAATGAATAAAGAACTTTTTTTCGAATAAATTAGGTAGGTTGTTACTATAGTAAAGTTTAGGTATCTTTATTAAATATATTTTTATGATAAAAAGCTAAAATTGAAATTTATAATGGTAAAATATCTAATCTTGTCTGTTGGGTGCCAACGATAAAAATAATTGAACATTATACTTAATACTTATTTATTATTTGACCTGAAATGATACATGGGTTGTTCAATTATTTAATACAAAATCGTTTAATATATTACTTTCCACTCATTTTAATCTGATAAATAATATGTTTCTAAATTTATTAACAACCAAAGATCGCTTTAGGCACATTCGTCATGAATTAAAAATTTAAGAACGGTTTTTTCCAATATCAACATTGTTTATTATGTTTGCATTGAAAGATTGAAATATCGATTTGGTATCTTACGCAACAAATTGGGGCTTTAGTATTTACAGCTCACACTTTCACGTAGGAAACTAGACGTCAATTTTTTCTAATATGTACATAGGTACGATATAGAGGATCGGAAATCTATACAAGAGAAGCCTTCTTAATTTACAACCCATCTTAGGAGATTGTTACCTGTAAAAACAGCCAATAAAAATCGGATGTTAGGAATTAATTGTATAATATCAGTAGCAAAGTAAGTTGGTACTATGTATGATTTAGTTAGATTTGTGGGACACAAACTAGTCGTTCGAAGGTTATATGTCGAAAAGTACATCACCTATCTAGATAAAGTTTTCAGCAAAAAGGGAGACTAGGGCTGTACTACAACAACATAAGTAAAAATGAGGGCAATGCTTTACTTGCATCATGGAAACTTTTTTTTGGAGAAAATGGGGTCATTTAGGGATATTCTTTTTTCAGATTTTTGGCACTTTTTGAAAACTCTTTTTTAACTTTGAGATCTTATAGCTCTAAAACTACAAAACCAAATTTAACATATAATACCTCATTGGAAAGGACAATTTGATATCTACACAATAATGTCACAAGTATGGTACGGTTTAAACTTTTCATGATTTAATGTTTCAAATTCCAACACTCCTATTTTGAAAATGCATTTAGTCGAACAACGCTTGTGGTCATACTAAAATCTTCATTTTACTAAAATTACATATTTTGGTGGATAATTATCAGTGATGATCCTTTTATATATTTAATCAAACTTGCACTTTTCCTTTAGGTGACTTGTTAATTGTTTTGTTCAATACAGAGGTGCATCCTTCTGAATGTACGCTTGTTTATTGAATCAAGAAGGTTTTTAGGAAAGTGATAATAATTCCTCCGTAATTGCTGCTTTTAAATCATTCACGTTGCGAGATTATCTTTGGTTTAATAATTCCCCAAAGTGCATTATCGCACGATGTTAAGTCTGGACTGTGAGGTGACAAGGTGTCGGGCCAAATTTGCTGACCCACCGGTCTTGAAAGGTTTCATTTAGGAAGTTTCTTGTGGTCATTGCCGTAAGAGCAGACACACACACACACTGTTGTAAATACGAAGATAGAAGTATACCTTTTAGCTTTTAATGCTAATATTGAAATACTTTTCAGCACACTCCTTCAGTTAGGAAAAAGTGTCCAATAGGATATCTATCAGACATAGCTGCCCAAATCATAATGAGGTGGATTTTCTTTGGACCAAAATGACAGCTTATTACCACGACCTTCGGCACATACGGCACACTCAATGGAGAAGAAAATTCTGTTTTTTTCTAATGTTGTTATCATATTTTTCCAATTCTGCCGAAAGCACTGAACACGATTTTGGTGATCATCTTCACTAAAGAATTGAACTTTCGTTGACTTCCAGCTAGAATATCCAAGGTCTTCTTTGACTATTCGGTGTAGTGTTTGGTGCTATCGCCAAATCGGATGATCTATTCGTTATTGACTGTATAGGATTTTCTAGAAGTGTTCGCTCAACATTTTCATGTTCATCTCCCCGTTCATTCGGTTGTCCTGATCGTGGTAAATCATGGATTGTTTCAAACACTAATTGCTTTCGCTTCCAATTTTGAATAAGCCTGGTATCAGGAGGCTCTGTATCAAATCTGTCTCTTAATTTAGTCTTTAAATTTCTTACAACCACAATGCCTTTATCGCATTTATGATACCAGACGGATGCTAATATCCGGTATTCTGTAGTATACACGCTAGTATCGCACATGATCAATAATAATAAACAGCATATTTGTTAAATTCATAGATATAAATATGTCATAATTTTGTATAGTTTTCTTTATGACACAACCGGTATTAATATCATCAATTCAGTTTCCGATCTATCTCACAATCTTACCAAAGTACCCATCCCAATAATATGTACAATATTATATTCTCAAGTACCAATATACTAATGTATACTCTCAAGTACCACTTTAATTTATACAAATATCGATATTTTCTACGAAACTACTTCAAGTTTTGTTCTTTCTCTTTCATGCCAACAATTATAATCAACTTTTATTCTAAATTAGCTTTTGTAAAAGAAACCAAAATCAGTATTCTTTAAGTAGTTAACCCCCTAACAAAACAATTGCATGCAACTTAAACTTACTAATAAGTAATAAAATACAGAACAACAAATAAAAACATTTTCGTACTTGAGGTGAAGATCTTGCCAAAACACGTAGTCTAGGCCAAACTGAGTCCACAAGTTCTTGTTGCAATTTACCATTCTTGTCCCGTACCCTTCGATTAAAATCTTTGCCTTCCAATACCAGGAAATCATCGCTGGGTTTAATAATTCCACATTTGATCGCAATTGACCGAGCCGTGTTAATGTTGTCTCCTGTAACCATTCTCACAGTAATGCCCGCTCTTTGACATCGACGAATAGCAAGAGGAACTTCGGGTCTCACTGGGTCCTCTATACCAAGAATGCAAAGACAGGTTAGACCGGTGACAATGTGATTTTCATCTTCCCAGTTTGGTTCGACTACCATGGAAACATCATTCTGCTTCATTTCTGTGTCAGAATCTTCTAAAACCAATAAATCAGAACAAACAAACTAGAAACTTTCTCCTCGCATGCAACTACGCATTATTATTATAATTAATGATAAATCGAGATGACAATATTTTTTTCTTTATAGTGGACGCTTATTTCCGTTCTTGTCAGTGACATCTGTAAATCATTGAAAACAGGTTAATCAAATTTAGGAGTTTAGTTTTATTAAGCCATGCATGGTGGATATTGTGAATAATAGAAAGGAAATATACAGTTAAGCGTAAAAAATGAGATTACTACTTTATTTGACGTAATAAATATTACAATAGACATTCACTATAGTTAGTGTAGGAAACAGATCTATTTATAGGCCCCGGCAAAAAGTTCGTTTTTAGTCAAAGTTTATATTAATGATTAGAATGTTACAACATATCAATAGATTAATGATATTGTGTTATAGTCTATGAAAATACTCTATGAATATATAAAATAATTTCGAGAGCAGTTACCACCTTGGGAAATGAGGTTACAACATGACAATGCCAGACCACATTTTGTTATTTCTCTGACAAATGCTTTTGTAAATGGAGAAAAAACCTAAGTTCTTGGGCGTCACATTCGACAGCCAACTTACAGGAAAAGAACATGTTAAAAGGCTCAAAAAAGGACCTTCAATGTCGACAACAAATCATGAGAAAGCTTACTGGTAAGACCGGGGTCTCAGTACCAAACAAACCCTGAAGAACATAAACAATGCATTAGTCGTGTCCATAGCGAACTACGGGAACAGCTGGATGTGCGCAGCGAGCAATAGCCAGCTGATGACTCTGGAAAGAGAAAACTCAGCAGGCAGAGCAATGACAGGCCTTACCAGCAACACACTGCAGGAAATAATTTATAAAGAGGCATACATTCTCCCACTGAGAATCCATGCTAAAATCAAGGCGACCAACATGAGAAAAAAGCATTAAGAATCCAACCAGAGACAGAATGAAAAAAACATCAAGCCGAGGCTTAAAACTAGAGGAAACAACACAAGAAACACTATCAGAGACTGCGCAAAGAAAGAACTGAGCATAAAAACTACAATTTTAAAATTTACCTAGAGAAAGGAATATGATTGTCCCAGTCATTTCAATATTAACCCAGAACTACAACAATGTGTCAACGATTAACAAGCTGAAGATCAATAAGGAAGATAGGAAAGCAGGTATTAACCCTATTCATATCAAAGTAAAATAATGACGTTGTATACCAAAGTGGGCTAGTACGGCCTAATATATCGCGACCCACATGTCATGCTATCGTATCTCTGTATTTTTTTTATATATCAAATACTAATAAACTGAACTATATTTAGTCAAAATATTGGATCTCTAACTTTAATATTGAGCGAGTTATAAAACTTGTCGAACTATCTTAAGTTTGTTTATAAATAAGCTCTTACAGCATTTAATCAAAAAACATCTTAAATGTCGTTTCTGAAAAGTTGCGAATTTTGAGATACGATAGTTTGAAATGTGGGTCGCGATATAAGAATAAGATAACTATGGTACATATTTTAAAAGCCGGCTGGAAGTTCTCTCAGACTGCAAAAAATCAGATACATTGACCCAACCAACCCAACAGGAGTACAGTTTCAAAACGACTGTTTTTGAATAAAGCTTCATTTTTACATCAAAATTTTCCTATAGACATACTGATTTCTATATTGTATAATTTTGCCAATACACGACTGACAATGTTAGGAACGCTCAGCAAAGGCAAAGGAGAAATACCCAGAGAATTCATTTAAAAAAAATCGAGAGCACCTTTCTAGTCTATTTGGTTATAATAATAAAATACAATTATGCTCATACATGGCGAAACTAACAAATGCGTTGTGACTATATTCACTATGCATGGTAATTCTCATACCGATCCTGAGCCCCCACACAAACCAGATCCCGTCCTAGACTACAACCAAACGGTGGCCAGTTGATGTCATTGATCAAATGACTAATACATTCTCGACTCGTAAAAAAACACGCCGTTGGTCTCTTTTATTCTTTCAAATGCTAGACATTTGTGCCCTCAAAGCCGCGGCCCACTTGGATAAAAACAGAAAAAATCGTTTCTTGAAAAAATTTAAAAATTGCTAAAAATGATGCTAATACCATTTTAGAAAAGTCACGAAATTTAACATTTTTATGTCTGATATTTTCTTGCTACAATAATTTTACTTTTACATGGGCCGGTGCGGCCCACTTTGGTATGAATAGGGTTAACATAAACGATATATAAACTACAAAGAAGGAGAGAATGAAGATATCTCAAGAGACAGATAACCACCGAAGAAGTGGTGAGAGCCATTGAACAAATGGACGCTAACAAAAAAATGTTGACCAACTACCCAGTGAAGCGATTCAAGCGCTCACCAAGAATATTAATGACAGATGGAAGTCTGGGAAAATGCCCAGTGAGTGGAAGAAAGTTGAATTTATTCCTATACCAAGAAAGGAAAAGACCCGAAAAGATCGAATCTTATAGACATATCAGCCTCACATCCGTCTTTTATAAAATATCAGAAAGAGTTATTACCAACAGACTGAATTACTGGCTGGAGAAGAACAACAAAAATAATAAGTTCAGGCTGGATTTCAGAGAAACAGATCTACCCAACAACAAATTATGAGATTGTCTCAATAACATACACCATGGATTTCAAAAGAGAGAAAAAACCATAGCTGTTATTCTAGACTGCAGCAACGCGTATGGAATATAGACCTGATGGTACTATAATGGACATGAAGTTCCTAAACGCATTGTTAGCTGGGTCAAGAACTTATTGGAGGATAGATGGATCAGAGTTAACATCAAGAAAGAAACTAGTAAACGGAGGGATACCTCAGGGAGCTATGATGTCACCTGTTCTTTTTATTATCTACGCTAACAATCTTGGAGAAGATCTGGTCGAGGATGTGGACTATAGTGGATTCGCTGGTGACTTAGCGATGAAGGCGATGGATAAAAACCTCCAAGAGCATAATTTAAACAGCGAAGAAAAAAATATAACAGGGACAAATCAGAATGTGTTGTTTTTTCCAGTAACAATACCTGCAAAGACTATGATCCTAAAATTACCATCAACAAAAACCATAATCCCCATAAAAAAGAAGGCAACGTTCCTTAGATTTAGAGTCACTTACGATGGAGGGCAACATCAAATCAGAATAGAAAACAATTAGAGTCTAATGACAGCCAAGCAGCCATAGCCACAATCAAAAACGACTTAAAACCAAGTCATTATAACCATCAACGAAATTTGGACCTATTTTGACAAAATTAGAGAAAACAACACACACGTTACAATCACGTACATCCCAGCCCACACTGGTATTGTATGTAACAAGATGGCTGATCAATGGTAAAAAGGCGCTAACATGTCACAAAAAAATCATAAAAGGGAAATCACCAAAGACGGGATCAAAAGCACCAAATTGCAACCAGGCTCGAATTCTATCATCTGTTACAGAAAAGTGATGGAAAATAAGAGGATGTTATTTTTAACCGGAGAGAAAAGACGACTATCAACCAACTCAGAGCCAAACATAGGTCCTTCACCAATCAATTTCTACACATTCAGAAAAGAGATGATCCACTCTGCGAAATGTTCATGTCCGAAATGTACACCTCAGAGACTCAGGGTTTTTGGAACTCAGCAACTGAGAAACGTCATTCAGTTCCTAACGGTGATCGGAGTCTTGGACTCCGCCATATGACCCGGTCGACGCGCGTCCCAACACAACAACAACAAACTGCGCTGGTTAGAAAATACAACAAGGGATTTCTGTAGACACGTGTTGTTTTTGGGTGGTATAATAGAGTGTTGTTTTTGGGTGGTATAATAGAGTGTTGTTTTTGGGTGGTATAATAGAGTGTTGTTTTTGGGTAGTATATTAGAGTGTTGTTTTTGGGTAGTATAATAGAGTTTGTTTTTGGGTAGTATATTAGAGTGTTGTTTTTGGGTAGTATATTAGAGTGTTGTTTTTGGGTAGTATATTAGTGTTGTTTTTGGGTAGTATAATAGTTTGTTGTTTTTGGTTTTTATAGTAAAGAAAACTAAATCTTACTTGCGATGAAATTTTTGTAAGCAATACAAATAGTTCGAAGGCCTCGACTAGCCATTGGTTCGATAATTTCCTGAGTTAATCTTTCTTGATCTTCAGCTGTGAAAGCGTTAGTATTACCGTTACTGTCCATAATCCAATTACACCTAAATAATAGTTATGATTAGATAACCAAACAAATTAAAATACTTTTTACATTTTATAGGAATTAAACAGTTACATCCTTTTATATATGGGTATCAGTATTTACAATAATATAAAATTTATATTATTGTAAATACGGAAAAAATAAAATTATATTAGGAAAGCAAAAGAAACCTGCTTTGTAACATCTTAATTAAATGTTTTATTGGAAAGCACATTGATCGTATTGACAAATATTTTGATTTGAAGTAGTCACCTAAATTAAATTTATTTGATAAATTTACCGAACAGTAACGATGTTGACAACAAAGTATGTCTAAAATTGATTGAAAATTCCATTTATATGCATCAGCACTTGTTCTGTATGTAACAATGTCAACTATAGCTTTTAGCATTTTTATAAAAAAATAAATTAAACTTAGGTAGGCAATTTGATATTCATAAAACATACATAGTTAAATAAATCAATAGAGTTGTATTAGGTATCCTTACATACAAAACTACCAAGATAATAAAAGTATGCAATAAATTGAACCTACCACCATACAATGTAATGAAGTAATTCTTAAACAAAATAATCGTTAACATCATCAGGTAAATACAATAAAATAAAATAAAACAAGTAAACTAAATTATCAAAGTTTGGAGGTATGTACCGATAATACATTGCTGTGAGTGAAGTAAATTATGAAATGACCAAATACAAATTACGTAAGAAGTACCTAATGGATAGTTAGAAAAAACAACAGGAGTCAGAAACCTAACATGAGAATTAAACGCACCATACAGAAATTGATGAATAAGTAGTACAATAAAACCAGAAAAATACAAAATTCAAACAAATAATTTAGCCCTAATCAAGTCGCCCTGCGTATTCATATTAGGTTTTAAACGTTTGATAAAAATACATCAAATTTGGAGGAACATTTTTAAGGACAGAAAAATTATTATCAATAATGGTGTTAGAGACCCCATGGGACTCAGAGTGATTCTCAATAGCATCAATGCATTGGAAAAGGTGCCGGCGATGTAGCCGACATAACTTGAGTCACACAAATCACATTTATATTTGTAAACAACGCTTTGACGACAGATAATTGACGATTTAATTTCCTTAGTTGTTAAGGATGAAAGAAATTTTTTTTAATATAAAAATAGATTGAATAATTTTGCTTTTAATGCTTAGAAGCCCCAATTCAGATTTAATATCAGCGGATTTCTGGCATTTAAAAGGGAGAACAATTCTTTAGATTTAATGGGCTTGTCGACAACTTTATAGGAAATAAAAGAATGGGCCGTCAAGTGAAAAAGATGAGATAGATATTTTAAATTAATAAAATTAAGTAAACGACTTCCTCATGGAAATATTGCCAATTAGAGGATAAATTTAAGACACGATTAAGCATAGTTTTAAGCAACCAATTTTTATGTCTATGATCGACATGACTTTCAAAGTGAAGTAAGAGGCCAAGATTGGTACACAAACAGTGTTGATGACCTTCCAAGAACCGGACTGCCTAGGGTATCTACAGAAAGGCAGAATAGATTGCTCATCAGAGCACCAGCAGCTAATCCCAGTCTTATTACACCAGATAGTTAATGCCTCAGTTAGTACTGTAAAGTCACGTCTCTTCAAAGCTGGTCTGGT
>JAUYWI010059634.1:0-16127 GCA_034780595.1 Parotoplana pacifica | reverse complement strand
GTGGGAGGATTCTAGCAATATCTGGGCATTGTGGGAGGATTCTAGCGATATCTGGGCATTGTGGGAGGATTTTAGGGATATCTGGGCATTGGGGGAGGATTCTAGGGATATCTGGGGATTGTGTGAGGATTCTAGAGATATCTGGAGATTGTGGGAGGATTCTAGCGATATCTCAACATTGGGGGAGGATTCTAGGGATATCTGGGGATTGTGGGAGGATTCTAGGGATATCTGGGGTTTGTGGAAGGTGTGACAGTCACAGAGATGCTCACTCTCAATTTGCGAGTAATATAGAATATAGATAAGTGGCATATTTTTATCAAAGTATACATGTTTTTTATTATTTCTCTTAAACACAGTTTTATCAATAAACATTATTGGCTATGAAAGTTACAAAAGCACAAGAAACAGGTTTCCTGACATTCGGCCGGAACATGAATTAGTTAACATTGTTGACTTGTGGAGTTTGCGTAGGTGGCCTATTTGATTTTGTTGGCCTGGTGACAGAGATATCGTGTCAGTTTACATGTTGATAGGACACAGAGAATTAATTAATTAAATATCTGCCTCGTGAATCCATGGTAATGTGTGGGATGCAGATCAAATTTCTTGTTTGTGTGTACTCCAAGTCGTTGATAAGCCCCGAAGTTTATTGCCGTTGTGTCACGTACGATCACTTTGCAGTTTCTTGCGCGACTAACTGCCACTCAAGTTTCAATGTTTTGTTTCCACAATTTTTTTTTATTTATTTATCTAAAATAGGAACTTTCTTTGGAGTTTGTACCTACCTATTAGGCGACCTTGTTGAACAACAGTAATGAGTGGAAGGCAGCAATCCAGGCCTCCCGAGTTGGTGTGGGATAGACACACTCTCGCATTGATTGATTGATTGGTATAGCAAATCCGCTTATTTGAGATATGAGGGTTTTATCGGCAACCGACGATTTATGCAAAAAAAGGAACGCGATAATACCTTATAATCGATGTATGTGGCTTAACAATTTAATGATTTCACTTATTTTATTATTTGTGAAACACACTTTGGCCCTTTTGGATTCTTATAAAATCTGGTAAACCTATTAATTATCAAAAGGTGAAGCATAATAAAAACCCAAGAAGATAAGAGCTTTTTAGTAAATGAAATATATTTTCAAGAAGTGGTCTATCCACGAAATATAATTGTTGAAAATACTTCATTTTTTATCAAAGCAGCGACCTTTTATCTTCTTTAAACAGTATAAATTTGGACTTACAATATATTTACCTATTTTTGTGTTTGAATGGCAAAGGGTCCATTTTTAACAGGCGGTTTTGAACAGCCAATTCCCATTGGATTGTATTTACTACGATTTTTCATTGCAAGCTTTTCAAAACAATCTTTATTAGTTGCGGATTTCTAAATTTGATTTATTCATGACGAGCTTTTAGTATGTTATTTTTATTGTTTTTAGTCAGGTTAAACGTACTATGGATGCTATTATTCAGCATGCTGAATCACTTAATTCTCTACCAGAATCCAGTGGTGTATTTACGAGAATAGAAGTTCCAGTAAGTTCTCTTTTACTAAGTGTTTTTAGATAAAATATGTTTCTGAGTACTTAGATACATATTGTATTGTTTTTCTATCACCAGGTACCGGGTCCAAAAGCTGGTTTGGTAATAGGCAAGAGTGGAGAGACGATAAAACGTATGCAGGAGGAAATTGGTGTGAAAATGGTTGTTTTACAAGAATCTAATCAACCGACGTTAGAAGAGAAAACCCTGGTTATTACTGGCCAACAGTCTAAATGTGAAGTACGTTTCTGTGTTAGTTTTTGTTATCGGAAAAGAAGATTGAATGCATGTCAAAATTCTTTAATTTTATATAGAAACGTAATTATAGTAAGCTTTTGGAACGATTTGTTAAAGCATTTATTACAGTTAGAACAATTAATTTTGTAAATAGCACTAGAAACGTTAGATTTAGTAGTGTTAGAAACAACTAAAGAATTAAGAGACGAAAGATAGGAAAAAATGATGTCAGATTAAAAGATTTTAAGCTTTTAAAAATAAAATCAATTTCATTCTCAATAATTCTATTCTACAGATGCGAAAGGTTGGGGGGAAAAGACCTTAAGCGAAACTCAGTTTAATATCAATAGAATGGAACGAAAATAAATTGAAGTGTTCGCATTTCCAAGGCGGGTAGTGCAATGATGTGACAAGTTCTTCTTTTCGCTTGCATTCATTGGTATCGATGTTTATGCTATTCATATTCGGTCTTGATTTTCTAGTTCTTTCTATTTTTTATTAATAGGGACTGCACTAATTGCGAATAGCTTTCAGGGATCCTCTTTGACAATCGATGCATTTTCTCCAACTTTGCTAGGGTAGCGAGTCTTCAAGGGTATCAGGTCTGCTTCTAAAAGAAGAGATTCAATATTCGTTGTTGTCACACACACCTTGTGATTATTCTTGCCGCTCTGTTGTGTATGGCTTCGAGTTTAGAGAGTTCTTTCCCTATATTCCAGGACATTTATTATATTCCCAACATACATTGTTCTGAGCAAGCTTGCTTTGCATCCCCATGTAGTGTTGAGCCATTCTTTTCAGCTTTTTTAAAATTTATCCATGTAGTTTTTAAAGTTCATACCAGTGTCGAGATCACTCCTAATAATCTGGCATTTTTAGTGTTGTTTATACTCTTTTTGGGACTTTTGTCCCTATTCCAGTTGGGAAAAGAAGTTTCGCATTTGGTGGTAGCAACTTCCATGATGGTCCACTTATACCATTTCCCAGCAATGTTCAGTCCTTCTTGGATCACTTTACTTGAGGTCTTAGGATCAGTGTGTGTGCCAGGTGGTTAAAGCATTTTTCGAGGACTATCTGTTTCCAATCATACATGTGTTTTGGGTTTTGGATATACTAGATGGTACTTTCAATCACCGAACTTGACAGGTCATCTTATCATGCTTCAGCTTGAGTGTAGAACTAGATGCACATAATTACATAGTTTGATTTGATCTTGAAGGGATGTTGTTTTTATGTTGAAGCCATATTTATATTTTTACAAATATTTTGGTTGGATTACATGCATTTCTATGGTGTTAGTTAGTACTGTCGAAGGCTTGACAATCATTATTTTTTATTTCTTATTTTGAATGTTTGTAGCAGTAAAGATTTTATTCTACATATTTATTAGATAGTGCTTTTTAATTTACTATTGTAGTTGAAATATGGATACTTGTAATGGCACAGACCAACTCGTATTTCGACTCATCACTGAGTTGTATTTCGAGCAACATGACTTAATACAGTACGTGTACGAGAATACATATATATAGGTATTTAAAAAAATTATAACAGCAAAAATATAACCAAGTGCATAAACTGTTGAACAACAGAGTGTTAACTACTAATAAATAATCTTAAGGTAATATAAATAATATTATTTTAATAATAAGTTCTAGAATTTTAATGAATGAAAATGTTGTGATTCAGTTCTAGAAAGTGTGCTGTTTTAATAATGTTCAAAGGGGGGGACGTTTTCTTTAAATTAAATTACTCCTTTATATATTTAAATTTCACAGTTAATTACCATCACGTTAGCATGATATGATAAGAGGAACACAAGGAAAAACGTGTATCACATTCTAATAACAGTCTCAATATCTTACTTGTCGTCAATCTCACCCTCAATCTGCAAAACTTCATCTTGAAACTCTAGGTCTTGCCTTAATATCAAAAGAAAAAGTTATGACAATTGTTTTAATCAGATGATAGGTATCTGCTCATTTGAAAAAGAGATTTTATTAGAAATACGGTCATTCAAAAAATAGAATCTATTAAAGAAAACCTTCAAAATCAATGTTTCACACTCTATATCATCATTATATTGTTTGAATTTACTCCTCTCTTCGGAATTGCTTATTTTACATGTTCCGGATCAGCAATAAACCACACAAACTTCAACAATTATAAAATATCTAGAAAACCACTCACATTTCTTCAGTTATCTGTGATATAACATGTTTGCTGGGAGAAGCTGATTGAGAACCCACTAGAGATTCGTTTGTGTTCTCTCTTTGTTTAGCTGGCTGAGAACCCACTAAGGATCCATTCGTGTTCTCGCTCTGAATCAGTGTCATTTCTCGAGCAAGGCTGTGTTCTATGACCTGAAATATACAAGCTGAAATTTAGAATTATTTTAGAAATCCCTGGTGCAAATATCTACATAATGTGCTTAAATAATTTTGTTACATTTTTATTAGAAGAAAACGCCTGAAATTGTAAAATAAAGCTCTTCTAATCTGTTACCCATGTTTTGAAAATATTTAATGTACAATTTATTAATGTTTTAAAAATCGTTTTCAATAGATTACCTTACCTATTCTAGATTCTACATACTTGAAAACTATTTAAAGGCATTTTAAATTGGAAATTACTTTCCATTCTATATACCTTACAGCACAAGGAGGTAAACAAAACGGAAATTAGTTAAACAAAAGGTTGATAAAATACTTATAGCTCGGTTAATTAAGACATGCTTTCACCATTCAACTGGTAAACAATGGATAACATTACTATAGAAATGATTATTCATAAATATTTAATTATAAGATACAACAATTAACAGAAAGTTGTTTTAAGCTGCTTTGTTTATAGAATACGGTTGCCTTGGAAACATTAGATGAAACGGAAATTGTTTTAAAATTCCAGCAGAACTATAAACAAAAACTAGACTGCAGCAGTCTATTATTGTGAAGGGAAAATACTGTTGTCATGTTTTAAAGATAACGTAAAATTGGCAGAGGTACTTTTAAATTAGATAATATATAATAGTATAAAATAGTTTATAAACTTCCAGAGAGAAGCACTATAGAATATTCTATTCGCGGATGATGTGGTTATAGGATTGGAGACAAGGGCAGTGGTAGAACATAGACTAGAAATGTGGAGAGCACCAATGGAGGACGGAGGAATGTGATTTAGCAGGAAGAAAACGGAGTATTTGAGATTGAGAGCAGGCCCTTAGTCACTAGGGGATAAAGAGGTGAAAATGCAGGGAGGATTTTAAATACCTGGGTTCAACAGTTCAGGCAGATGGTGGATCTGAGAAAGAGGTGAAGAAACAGATATAAGCTGAATGGGGGTGCATGGAAAATGATAACTGGAGTTATATGTGACAGAAAAGTACCAAACAAGGTGAAAAGATAAAATATAGGCTGTCCTGAAAAAAGTTCGTTTTTCAATTAAACAATTTATTTAGAACATACATACAATGTGAATAGCATAGTGTATAATCTATAACCTGGAATTATAACTGTTCATTTGGGCGGATAAGCATTTGACAATGTTGTGAAAGTTCTTCGAACTGCTTACCCATTTTGCAATAGTCAATGATGGTAGAAATCTGTTGATATGAATCTGTATCACCAACATTATCAAATTAAATCTTTTGTCGACTAGTTTCTAGGCTTCTGAAGATAAAACGTATAAACAGGTGAGATCGGTCGAATAAGGGGACTGTTTCACTTTTGTGATCACGAGTTCTTCCATAAAATCTCGGGCTGAGTGTGCCACATGAGGCCTGGCATTGTCACGCATCCACAATAATCGTTCAGCAGGGATTTTGTGCTTAGTTTGAAAATAATTGATGCAATGTCTCATGAACTCAACATATCTGTCAGCATTAACACTGCCACCATCTTCAAGAATTTCCAAGTAGCTGCAACCAGTAAAATTAGATGCAGACATTGTCCTTCGAGCTATAACTGGACGTGCTACCGCATCACCACTTCCATCGCATGGAACCCATCTATGGATAGCAGTTTGCTCACGCCAATATCGGTAGTAAAACCATTTTTCATCACAAACGACCAATCTTTGTCCTGCACCTCTTTTTGATAAAATATCAATCAATAAATATTTGCATCACTGAACTCTCTGTAACATCTGGTCTTCACTGAGCCTATGCTTACCCATCTTGCCACCACACAAGTCTTTCCTAAATCTTCCGATATTATTTCATGGACCTGAATTTTGTGTATACCAAGTCGCCCAGCAATATTTCCAACTGAAACTCCATCAGTTTTGCAACCAAGGCAATATTTTCTTCTGTTCTCTGAGTTCTTGGCCTACTACAGTCCACGTTTCTTTCGATATCTTCTTTCCCATTCCTAAACTCTTTCACTAATTTCTGTGAGAGAAAGGATGACTAAAAACTGAAGGGGTGCGACTCCGGTGGTTAGGACATGTGGTGGGGAGAGAGGTGGACTATGTGGTGGGGAGAGAGGTGGACTGTGTGGTGGGGAGAGAGGTGGACTATGTGGTGGGGAGAGAGGTGGACTATGTGGTGGGCAGAGAGGTGGACTATGTGGTGGGGAGAGAGGTGGACTATGTGGGTAGAAGAGTCAGAAATATGAAGACCGATCGATGTTTTATTATAAAGCCAAATGTTGTCATAGATATATATAATATACATACTATTCTAGTTTAAAAACAAATCGCTAAAATATAAATAAGTTTTTCGTTGCAGTTTATCTTGCCTTCCTTACCATTGTGTCCTTTGTGAGTTCTGTTTCCAGATGTTGATTATTAGTGGTCAACGCAGGCGAGGCCTGATTTAAACTCTGAGCAGGCTGCATATCTGCACTCTGGCCAAGACCCACATCTGCACTTTTAGGCGGGTGGACATCTACATTCAAGAGCTGGAACAAATGGTCATCTTCTGGTGATTGATCCAGGGTGACATTTCCGACCTTGTTGTTTTTGACGTATTGCTGATACTCAGGGAATTCTGTAGCCAATGAGAATGCCCGATTATCTAAAACACATAATTCAATGTAGAAAATCAGGCTTCATAGCAAAATATACAATTTTATTTTATGCATTAATATCTAAAAATTTGCACAACAATCTGAAGCTCCCTCATAAAAGAATGTCATAAAAATGAAAAATCCTAAAAACAAAATGTACAGATGTTTCCAGAGATTTTGTTTAAAAAAGTAGCTTTTCCTGGCCTAAAGAGAATATGGTGTCTGCAATAATATACAGTTTCCTAATACTATGCATCTATTATATTACTTACTTTAAATCCAATTTCTACATAATATGTGGAGCTTCAATTGCTTAAACTAAAGAAAACAGGATACTATACCTAAAGAGTATGTAAATAGTGAAACCGGCCATTTATCTTTCCAACACCTTATTTATAACTGATATGCCAATGCTATTTGAGGAATTCTAATTTCAGATAATGTTCCCTTTGTAATAAAACTTTGGAAAGCCCAGAATTAGTCAACTATTATTTGGAGATTATAAATTTAAAATCAAAATACTCGCTTGTTACATATTGTTACGAGAATGCTTTGTTTTCTGAATAAGTTAAATATTTTCTATAGAAATCTAAGTTGTGTATATCCTATTTTTCTAAAATAGGTCTCTCTAAAGTAAGGTGCTACATGAATTTCTTTGATTTGCTATTCTGTGGCTCTTACCGGAGGAAATCTCGGTAGCCTCACTGAGCAAACGCATTAATCTCTCCCTGCGCCAGTATCCAACGTCCTGTTCACTTTGAACTGAATTTGTTAGAATACCCGGGCCTTCGCGCTCATCATTGCGATACAGACCCTAAATATAATCAGATGCAAATTGTTTTAATTTAGAACAATAGATCAATTACCTTATTGAAAAAAAGTATTTACTCACTTCAAACAGATTTCCATTTGCATATTTGAGTTGACCATATCCTTCTTTCCTATCCATGTAGAAAGTACCGGTATAAACACTGCCATCGGCCCAAGTATAGCATCCTTTGCCATGTCTATGATCCCTGTAATAGCTACCTTCATATTTCTGGGAATAAAATATACAATAAGAACAAGGATGACATTTATAATTGCTAATTTTCTATCCATAATCAATAGGGGAACGTGGAGGAAACTATTCACACGAATGCACTTTCAGTAGATCTGTTGATTTACGATATGAATTATTTGGTAAAAGATAATATTGTGAGATAATTAAAATAAATAACATTGTGTTGTGGTTAGAAATCACCTTTCTATAAAAAATGCTTCAATATTATGATATTGGGTAAGACAGAAGATTCTCTAAAACCATGAATTTAGACAAAGGGATATACATAGCATACAAAACCCTACATTACACTGGCGTATGAAATAAAAGACAATAGGTAAATAGTCTATAGAATTAAATAAACTTAGCGATAGCTTTAAAAAGAAAAGCTTCGTGGTAAATAAAAGTTATATTCAAAAGTGAATAAGATCATGAAAGTGATTTGGAGATCAAGTTATTATGAAATATGCATGAGACTTGAGCGTACTATCATTATCAGGCAGGCTTTATTACCTAAATATTCTATCTAAGTACCATGCCCCTTAAGACGTAGACATAGGTTTTCAGCACCTTTTGGATTGTGTAGCTGTCTCCCTCTTCCTCAGGCACCTGCGCCTGCATCCATTTACTTAAAATGCCCAGATATTTTAATTGGGGTCCTCCACTCCCCTTTCTATCTTGCCTCTTGTGGTGTTTTCTTCCAATCCTTCTACTCTCATGACATGTCCCCAGAATTCAAGTTGTCTTTTTTCTTGAGGTCTTAATCAGGTTCCGCACTTCTGCCGCTCTTGATAAAACATCTCCGTTTGAAATGTGGTCTGCCCAAGAAATCCGAAGCATTCTCCTGAGTAACCAAATTTTGCAGCTTCAAGCCGGATTTCTATTTGCGATGACATTGTCCAGCATTTGCTACCAGAGGTTAAGATCGAGTAAACATAGCAGTGAAGAATTCTTAGTCTTGTATCTATCGACATCTTCCTATCTCTCAAAACTTCTCCAACTTCTGAAATGCTTTCTTTTTGCATTAATAGTAAGACCTTTTTTCTTACTTTCTTCCACTACTTTGTCAAGAAGACGCTGTAGATTTTCTTCGGACTGTGCTATGATAACAGTGTCGTCTGCATAGCGCAAGTTGTTTAAGTTGTGTCCGCCTGTAATAAACCCTTCCATGCCTTCCAACTCCCTCGGGATCATTTCGCTGTAGATGTTAAACAGATCCATGGAGAAAACGCATCCCTGTAAATTTGTTTTTTTTCAGTTCCAATACGGATACATGCTGTCTGTTCACAATAAAGATTTTGAAGGAGCCGTATGTCTTTTCCGAAGAGATCAAAACAATCTAGCAAATTCAGGAACTGTTCATGCTTTATTTTATCGAAAACTTTTGTGTAGTCAATGAAGTATATATACAGTATATACAGTATACACAGTATACATACAGTATATGTACAGTTGTTTTGCATTTCTATTGCCCTTTCTTACAATGAATTTATATGAAAGCTGTTTTTTGCATTTCCTTTCTTACAATAAATGTATATGAAAGCTGTTTTTTACATTTCTATTGCCCTTTCTTAGAATGTATTTATATGAAAGCTGGTTGAAAATTGTGGCTTCTAATAAATTGCAAAAAGCGTTTCAATTATAAATAAACAATTGTCTACAACTAGCTGGCGTAGTGTTGTAAAATTGTCAAGCGATGTATTAAATTGATGCTTCCTCTGTTAGCTTTCTATTGACGATCATTGAAAGTCTTATATTATATTTCTAACCCCATGCTACCACAGAGTGCTTCAAGAATTTAAAAAAAAATAATTATGAGCTAAATTTCTAAATTCTAATGTACTTAAAAAAACAAAATCCGTCAAAAAGGGTGTTAGCTAGCTCAAATACAATGCCTTGTTTTGGGCACAATTTATCTCTATCGGAGACTAAACAAAATATATAAATTTCAGCGCATTAAACAATAGTTGCAAAAGGTCAAACATAGTGCTTTTTCATCTATTTTATGAATCTCCTTAACAAAAACCCTTAAAATGTTTTATTAAATATAAAATTTTACTGACTAATATGACATTTTCATCATAATCTTTTCACAGTTACACGATATTTAGCTAATTTCTTCTTTAGTATAACTTCCAATAAGTATTTTAACTTAAATGTTATGTGTAAACTAATTTTTAAAAACCGTATAAACAAAGAAGCATTGTAAATCATTTTATCAATGACAGTATTCGCCATGTTTTGTGGTTAATTATAAGAAAGGCTGAACTCTGAATAAGGGATAAAGCTTTCAAATAGTGAGTAGTGGTGCAGAAATGAACTAGGTATGCGGCCTTCATGATTATGTAGCCTATTTTTGTGGTAATGAAAATGCCATATAGCATAAAATATAAGGTATGTTAATTCATAGAAACCACATTATTGGCTTGTTATATATATCACAAAAGGAAAACATTAAGGTAAAAAGGTCATGAAACTTGTAATAAATATTTAATCAAATCAGTGTCGGTGGTTTATAATCAATATAGACAGTGTATGAATTAATTCTTCAAACAATAGAAATAAATGCAAAGCAGGTAGCTATAGGAAATGCGGTAGAAACAGTTTTATTAGCAAGCATAGGTACCTATAATAAAAAGATTTTGTCAGAGGAAGATACTTTACATATTGGCCCCAACATTAAGTAGGTACATAGGTAATATAAAAAATAATATGCACTCGAAAAGTTCTAACGCCGTCCCCTTAGATTTTAACAATATATATGTAATGTAATTTTAACAGTCCCTGTAAGACAAATATACGACCAACAAAGTTAAAATTTTCTCAATAGTATCCAATGACTAATGTGACGGTTGTATGAACATTTTAACTTCGTTTGTCGTATACTTGTCTCACAGTGACTGTTAAAAATTACATTATATAATGTTAAAATCTAAGGGGGCGGTGTTAGAACTTGCCGCCGGGTGTGTACACTCAGCCATAGAGATCTAATTTAATAATATCTATGCATGCAGCTTACATCACCATTACTCCATTGATAAACTCCCCATCCATGACGCTTGTCATTGTCATATGATCCGTTATAGAGCTCGCCATCCGCCCACACTTGTTTACCTGATGGAATAGAATAAAACGGAGTTCATTTACAAACTGATAAACTTCCTAATATACCTACTTCATAACAATATATTACGACTAATTTATTTACTTTTATAATTTTTAAATACTTTAAAAACATCTGTAAGCAAAATTTTGTGGATTATTTGTAACGTCAATATATACCAATGTAAGACAATTGCAAACCTCAACACATTAAATAAATTTACAAAGATAAATATAAGTAGCACATTTATCTGTAAAACAATTGAATTTTCTACAAAATATACTTTTTTTACCTTGACCATCGCGTTTATTATTTTTAAATTCGCCTTTGTATTGATCTCCAGTGGGCCATACAAATGTCCCGAAACCCTCTCTAGTTCTCTCCTTCAAATCTCCGTCATAGACGGCACCGCTTCGAAACTCCACAGCTGTTTCCAGGCGCCCAGCAGCGGCAGACGCGCGTGACTTAAACACGGGAGACACGTGGACAGACATGGTTGGTTGGTAGTGACCTCAGACTAGGGCCTATGTGCAGGTACACGCTCTGTTCAGAAAATCAATTTCTAACAGTCTAGTGTAAATAGCTCTGTTTAAAAATATGAAAAACTACATTAATTTAATTTTCATATATAAATGAAACAAAAATAAATGAAATAAGATTAGCTAAAAGGTCTCAAAAAATTGAATTAAATAAATTAAATATAGTTATATATAATGCTTAGCTTGGTATGGATCTAACTATATTTACAAGTATTTCATTAGATAAATTAAATTATCATTTAAGATTTCAGAGCTAACAAGTCAAGAAACCTAATGGCATATTTAATATTAAGAGTAGGGTGAAACTTGGAGGTAGCAAACATAATAACAATAATTCTTATTCTATTTTAACTATGTTGAATCTGAAATCATAAGAAATAACTTCAAAACTATAGCCAACTATGTTTAATGTCATTTTTTCTAGTAGTTTGGGACCTTATTACATTTAATTTATTTCACTTAAATATAAAAGCTACATATATAAGTTTTAGTATAAAATCTATATTTATAATATTGAAAATCTATTTCTAAGTTTTGATAAAATATCTTATATTATAAATTAATGAAAGCTGCCAATTTGTTCAGTTTATTTATAAACTTTTAAAACTATCATATAATGATTTTATAATTAGCATCAAATTTTATTCCTTTTTATTCCTTTAAATTTCAAATAAATTAGTGAATCATTATTATATCAAATATCACTTAACTCATTTCTAGGATTTACTGGGATGTATCAACAAAATAATTAAAATAGATTTTTTTTAGTCCCTCAGCTAAGTTTAATTGAAATCAGTTTAAGTATGGTCACCTCTATCATAAATAAAGAAACAAAATAAATTTAGGAAAATGGCTAACTTTAGACATTCATAGTTTGACCACAACTTAAAACAATTTCTAGGAAATTTGCACAATTTACTAACATGAGATTTGCTAAATTAGTCTATTTTCAGAAGTCCCAGAATATTCTGACAAAGCTTGCAACAATGTTTTAGAATTAGGGAGGTAATTAATTGTTTAATATTTAAAAAGTTAGTATTAAACACCTCCCCTGCTTATTAATAATGCTGCATCTATCCTTTGCAATAACAGTTATCTTAAAGTGTAAAAAAATAATTTTAAATAATCATATAGACATACATACTGAGTTAATAGTATTATATATTAGTTCTTATTCCATTAAGTATTATAATTTTTAAACGTATTAGATCTTTGGATGTGGCATTATTAATGAGTGGGTATGTTATTACAATGATGAATTACTGTCCAAATTTAAAATGACATTGAGAATAAAACTAAAACATAAGCATTTTAACATGTTTAAAGAGTAATAGAATACTTTTAACCAGAATTTGATGCAGTTGTACAATTCTAACCCTAATAACCTAATATACAGTGTCCCATAATTGGCAATAAATCACATAAATTATCAATAATGAGATCTCCACTATTAATGCTAGTCTAGTAGGTATAGAAATGAAGTAAGTCTATACAACATTTTTATCTATCATGGACTTACTTACATGTTTTTAGTCATTTTCCATAGATTAGCTGATTTTAAGTTTGGTGTTATACTTGAATAAGTGATATTTAGGTGTAGACTCAACTCCAGCTATCACATTTCAACACCAAACTTGATATATATATTTTAAGTTGAGTTTATTGAGTGTAAAGTGTTAAAATGAACACCTGAGTAACTCAATTGGTATACCTGAGTTATTCAAACTAAACCTAAACAAAGAATATATATGATTTTTACTAAGATATAGTGTTGAAAACAGTATTTATTATCTAAAGGTTCTTCAGCACAATAACATAAATAATGTTAATATTTAAATTTTTATGTTACACCTAATCCCTATGGGTTAACTTCAACTCAATTTTAAGTTTGGTGTTTGTAATCATATTATATCAATAAAGTTGTAATTTGGTAGGAATTACTATAATATAGATAGGCCTGGTGCAGGAATTGAAGGAAATAAAATGAAAAGGTTTCAATGAATGACTTCATGGTTAATAGGTGTAGTGACTGGATTTCATAATGTCAGTGTTATTAACAATGGATCATTGTCTGAATTTAAAATGATATTAACAATGAAACTAAGACTTAAGGATTTCCTGTTATGTTCAAATCATTTCACCTTATTCATATTTTTCCATTGAAATATTATTTTCTATTCTGTGCAAATTTAAATTTAAATGTTTCAACTTTTAAATACCTGAGTAACACTTATTTATATGAATTACCAAATTTATCCATTGTTAATAGTTTAGTCATTGTCTTTTAATTAGTATTAGTAACTGAAATTAATGAGAAAATATGGGACATCCTATATATACTTTCCGAAATCCTTAACTTAAAGGTAATATAATTTCAAAAAGGTCTGACTCTACCTTAAACAATGTTCAAACCTATTTTCATTATCAATAGCAATTTGACAACAAATTTTATTTTTTATAAATTATAGAAATTATACTCTAGTATCTGTTGGCAACCAAATGGGGACATGATGAGTTCCAAATTGATCCATTGGAGCCAATGAAATGGGGACATAACAAAAACAGGAACAGTTCCTAACTGCTCTGACTAGTTCAAAACTGCTTGGACCAATTCAGAATCAATAGTTAAAATATTAATTAATTAATTAACAAATTTAACTTTTATACTTGCAAAAGATCAAAGCTTGCTTATAATATAGATTAATTAGCTAAGACTACATGGTAAGTATAGCTATATTTTAATTTACAAAATAAAATTTGAAAATTTAATTAAAATTTCTTACATTATTAAGCATACTATTCTGAAACATAGAAATAAAATAAAATTTATAATAAAGGTTAAGAACCCATTGATTAAATCATCAGATTAGTAAAAATAAACCATTATGAAAGTGGATTAAAAACTAATGATTTTCTAATTACCAATGCTAGATTTCAGAAAGCAATCTTATAATACTAAACTTCTATTAAGAAAATGATGTTTTTTAATACATATAAAGATATTATTAATAAGTTAAGCTAATTGCACTTCAAAAACCCATCCCTAATACTATTACTAATCTTTTAGACTTTGCCAATTTTGATATTGGTGTTAAGTCTGAATCTAATTTATCTATTCATGATACTATATCTAATATACCAGATAAGACAAATATTAATTCTGAATTAACTTTTATTCACCAGCAAAGCTACTATGAAACCAGTTTCGACCTTCTTGGGTAGGCTCGAACCTGGACTGTCAGCATGTTAGGTGTGTGCCTTACCCACTGAGCTATCCAGGCTGCTGGTGAATTGAAGCACTAAGTTGTGATTTATACTAACTGTTAGTAGACAGTACCAACTGTATTTAGCAACTTATTTTTTAGGTCAACTACTAACAGTAGTGGAAGAAATTAAATCAAATAGGAACAGAAGCCTTGTAATTCTGATACAAGAAATTTTGTTAATGGTGTAAATTCTGCCAAATTTAATAATTTATTTTGTCACAATTTTCCAAAAGGTTTATATAATTTAGGTAATATTTGTTATTCAAATAGTTTAATGCAAATATTTAACTTTCTTAATATAATGGTTATTTAAATTCCAATAATGAATTTTTTTATCATCTTACAAATATTAACAATAGTTCAGGTTAAGTTTTATTAAAGATGATATTAATTTATTAAAATTTTATGATGATTTCTTTGATACTATAGATCAACAAGATGTTCATGAAGCTGTTCTTAAAATCAATATTAATAACAATAATGATTTTATTAATATTTTTGGTCTTTCTGAAACTACATACATTTGTTCCTATTGCTATTCCTTTTTGGCTAGTGATGAATACTTTAATTATATCATTAAACAAATTCATGATATTGGCAGTAATCCATTTTATCATCAAACTAATAATGATAGATTTTGTCAAATAGTTACACTACATTCCATCACTTATAATACTATTAATTTTTTCCCAGAATATTAACTATTTTAATCAATAGATTCAGTAATACTACTTCTGGTAGACTTATAAAAAAACTGCAGTAATGTAGTTGTTTCTAATAATATATCTTATAATGACCATAATTATGATATTTGTTCTTCAATCAACTGTGGCCATTACATTTCTTATATAAGGAATATGTATTGTTGGTATAAATGTAATGATTCAACCAGTGCTTCTTTATTACATTTCAAATAAGGACTAGATTATGGGAAGAGTGATGGTTGTATAGACCTAAAATTGGTTAAAACTCACTGCTTGATAGTCCTAATTCCCATACCATATTTCTTGTAATTGTTTTGCATTTTAATAACTTTATCAACAGGGTGAATTTTAAGTAAGGCCCAATTTTAAACTAAAAATAAATTAATGACATTTAAACTAAAAATAGAGCAATGACATTTTAATCTAAAGATGGTGCCCCAATCCACTATGAAAGATAAATTTGTGAGTGGTTGGATGAAAATTTTACTGATTGCTGGATCGGATGTAGGGGTCCATTTGAATGGCTTCCAAGATACCCAGACCTTTCATTTCCCAATTTTTTCTTTGGGGCATTTTGAAGGATAAAGTTTATGGTTGAGGCCCCTTAACAATCTGCCAACTGAAAATGTTTGTCAAAGAAGAAATTCACAATATTGACATAGAACTTTGTCAGAAG
>JAUYWI010059623.1:0-16131 GCA_034780595.1 Parotoplana pacifica | reverse complement strand
AAATTTATTCATTGTTAATTATATTGATAAAGCCTTTGGCGAAATATCTATTTAACATTATATTTTTGATCTTTTGTGCATTTTATTTTATATTATATTATCCAAGATCATGGTGACTAACATTAAGACTATTCTGTGGGTTATACTACAGAATAGTCATTTAAAAAGAATGTCGACTCTTACTGTATCTGAATCTTTTCATATAATAAAATACAAGCATTTTTATAATAATTTGCTAAATTGTGACAATCAAAAGTAGCATATTTTTTACACAAATAAATTCATAGATTGAAAAATTAAGATATAATTTTGTTACTCTATGGGTTATACATACTTATCATATTTATCTCACAATTTGAAAAATGCATAACTATTTTTCTACTGTTTGCGATTAAAAATCCTATTGCCTTTTAATTTTCAACAATGTACATATATAACAATATACATATAACTCTGAATTTAAGGATTTTAAAACTGAAATAGATTTCTGAAAAGTTTTGGTTATTTGAAACCACTAATATGTTATTGCTTTTACCTAAATTTTAAATGAATGATTTTTGACAATTTGAGTACCAATTTTAAAACTGCTATTGTTTTTATTTATATGATTGTTTATGTATTAAAAATGTTTGACTTTCACAATAATTTCAAACACTTTTGAGGGTCTAGATTATTATTGCGATACCTATTTATTTCAAATAGTAAAATTTATTAGAATGTAACATACACAAAGGAGAATTAGATAGCCTAATGATGACGGGAGAAAAGAGTAGGTAGAGGCAGACAGCGTGTGTCCTAATATAGCCTGCAAGACACCATCTTTAACAAGAAGAAAAGAGAAATAATAGGCCTAACCGGCGACCGCGAAAGATGGAAGGCCATGATCAACGATGTCTTCTCCAGACCTGGCACTTGAAGAAGCAGAACATACACAATAAGTGTTGATTTGCCGATTAAGTCAACACATAAATAATTTTATTTACTCACTGACACTAACTATTCAAATAAGTCTAGTTGTCTAATGTGGAAAAATAAAAAACTAATACACATCAGCTTGTTTAGAATATATATAAACAAAGGTTCTTAACAGTTTGTGGATAGGAATGTTAAAATCTTTATGTAAGATATATAGGTATACCTATTATTTTTTTACAAAAATGTGTTATTTGCGCTGGTTACTAGATTTTTATAAAATGAAACTATTTGGTTTTGTTTGCATAATACATTAGAAGAATAGGAGTTGTCCACTATAAACAAATAAAATGTTTTATTTAAGGAAAATATTAAAACTTAGTTCCAAATAAAAAGTGAAATCTAAACATATGTTCAGGCGGTGTTCATTTTGCTTTAAAGATTTATCGAATTTATTGTTGGTTAAACACAAATACGAAAGTTTTTGTTTTTTGTTCCGTATATCTATAATCGTAGCTGTTTAAAGTTTGGAAAAAGAATTAAATAGTTCTCCGATTACTAATCAACATTATTAATACAATGCGATAATTTGTCATTTTATTATGTTTTAGACATAATACCTATGATTTTACCTACTTTCATTACTTGATATCTTTCATTAATTGAAATCTCTTTATAAGAAATTTTATATGCATTTAAAAAAATATATAATTTAAATTTTTTCATTACAGTAGTGACCAGTTTATCACTTTATTACGTTACTGCTTTTAGATGTCATTTAAATGTAACAATTTTATACAATTGCAATTATTCCTAAATATTGGATGCCTTGTATAGTGTATTAATGTCAATGAAATCATAATTTATTTGAATCTGCAGTTTGTCTTAGTTCTATTTTTTTGTTTATTTTGTATAAATCAAAGTTTCCGCTCATACGTTTAGTTTGGTCATTTTGAAATGTCAGATGCATGTCTGTTGATTGTTCACTCAATTTTAATTGGGTCCAATTTAAAAAAAATTGTAATATTTGTTTCTTCGGGTAACATTTTGTAAAGATGACCTTGCTATTACCCAGTTTGTTTATCAATTATTTTACTAACATTTTATGGAATAATAAATATAAGAGTAAGATTGAACTGCATATACCTACGCCAATTTTATGACTTGAGTATCAAAATTAGAAAGGTTCAAGTCATCAGATTTAGATTGGCTGTGAGCTTGTTCAAGTCATGTAGATTTAAATTTGACGAAATAAGGACATTTGATTTCATCTGTTTATTATTTTTTAAGCACGTTATTATCTTTAAAAGAAGAACACTGTTTTATTTTTTAGATTTCCATATTATAGAGAAAATAAACAAGGATGGCAAAATTCAATAAGACATAATTTGTCTTTAAATGAATGTTTTGTAAAAGTTCCTCGCGATGACAAGAAACCAGGAAAAGGATCTTACTGGAGTCTCCATCCAGATGCTTATAACATGTTTGATAACGGTTCTTTTCTGCGTCGCCGAAGACGCTTTAAATGCAAAGAGCGTGAACCTAAAGAAGAAAAGTTGTTAAAAGAGTTGGAGAAAAAAGCAAACCAATTGTGTAGTGGTGGTGGACTGAGGGCTGATTTACTTGAAACTTCAGATGATATGAGTACTGTTACAGATACAAGTTCTTCTACTGTTGCTAATACAACCTTGTCCGGCAGAACGGGTACCGATAGTTACAAGGTTAGAATTTAACTTTATTTGTGATCTATTTTTAAAAAGATTTCTGCAGTTAATAAGCTATTTGAAACCCAAATAATTCCATGTTGAAGTTAAAATCAAAAGTGTAAATTGTAGTTTATCCTATTTTGATCAAATTGAAAAGCAATTTTATTATTATTGCTGCTTTTACTAACTACACGTCAAAGTTCTAAGCTACTCTTAAATGGTTTGAGGCCGATAGTCAATTAGGTTTTATGTAAACTTACATTGCATATATGTGCATAATGCATGATGGATTCCCAGGTTATACAGGTTTCCAAGTGAACAACTACACAGATATAAATACATGAACGGTGTGATTGTAAACATGTAAGTGACGTTTGGAAAGAAACCTAACAAACTATGTCACCATTACATAAAATAGTCGTGTTAATTAAGAAGGGTCAAGCATTTTAAGAAAAAATGCGTTAAATCGAATAGCACATGTATATTTAGTACTTCTAAAAATCTGCTTTAGAATTTCAGATTACAATTTATTTCATGGTGGTTTCCATTTTCCACTCGGTCAGTTTCATCTCTATATTAAGATTTATTTAAATTTGTAATTTAGTGATTAAAATAATAGATACCAACCAGTCGAAGTTAATTGTTATGACAACGCAATTCTTGAATATGCTATCTATACACCTACTTTTTATATGAAAATAAAAATTTTGACATTACAGAAAATATTGGACATGGGTAGCTTCTCAGGAAAATTCATAATCTTTTGGGAAAAAATACCTACAGAGATTTTACAAGTTGGACAGCAAATATGTAGAAGCCTACATATTCTAACTAACTAATAATAATATCTAATATAATAAACCGTATTTTATTAGAGAACAGTACAAAATGGAAATCGGTACTATCAATAGTTAAAGTAAGTATAATAATTTGTGCAAATAGTTATCATGAAAAAAAATATTATACACAAAAATATTGGAACAAAATTTAACAAAACGAAAGCTGAGCAAAGAACGATTCGATTTGAACGATTGGGCATGGTAGGTGCAATGTCACTAAGAACGTGGTCGTGGTTCTTTATATTATTGGTGAATAACCTCATGGTTAGTTGAGTCCGGCAAGGTATTTCTGCCGATTATTTTAGTTTCCCTTTTTTTGATCCTGTTTATTCGGCTATTCAGTTCATCCGCAGGCTAAGTCATAAGAGTATTTAGAATGTGTAGTCAATAATAATACTCTTAATAATATCATCTGATCAAAAATGTTAACTTTGTTTGAAATAGTTATTATTAACACAATTTCAACGGAAATTTTTTATTATTACAAGTAAATTTTAAAAATATTATACCTTTTAAAATATCAGAAGTTTTTACCTTATTTATTTGGTTACTGAAATACAAGCCCTCATCAAGGTAGGGCTAGAAAGTAATGAAAATCAATTTCTATATTTTGTATTTTTAAGTAATGGCTTATTAGCTTTTAAATCAATTCATTTTATAAAATCTGATAGTAAATTTGTTCTCAAATCAAATTTTTAATTTAAACTTATAAATTTTATAATTAATCATTAATAATATCTAATAGAATTAAGCATTGAAATTGGAGTATTGTCACATGTCGAAATAAATATGCCGAATATTACGATCAAGAAATCAAATTTTCTAAAACATAGTCCTCCTAAGAATAATGAAGCGATGGCATACTATGTTTCGCTGCTTTATTCAACATTTTCAAAAATGTTGAAGAATTTGATTTATTTTCTACTTCAAGAGAAATGCTTTTTAATATTTGTTAAACATTTTTTTGAAAATAGCGAAATTAATGTCAGATTATGTTGATACTTAAATATTTCAAAAACGTATATGAAATACAAAATTTGTAATTTTTATAAATTAATACATAAATTTAGTAGATTTATATTAAATATCCATTTATTGTAGGAAATGAACCAAGAAGCTACTACGACTCCAAGTGACAAATCAAATGCTTCCTCAGCTTCCTCTTCATTTCATCCTGCGTTAGATCCACTTGGACATCTGTCTCACCTTCACTTGGGCACATCGGGCCCGTATACTTCATTCATGCGTAGCGGCCTCCCCACTTACGGAACAAACAGTCCAGCATCAACTTATGTTAAACCAGAACCTAACCAACTAACCACATGCGGACCACGCTTGTCTAGTCCATCAGGTCTCATGTCACCAAGTTCGCTGCAATCCTATTTTCATTCAGGCATGTTCTCAACTGGAACTGGTTATTTGAGTAGTCAGCAACAATCTCAAATGTATCCATTGCATCATCAATCACTGACTGGGTCTACAGCAACAAGTGCTCCACATCTCTCTTCTCTCAGTGGCAGTAATCAAGTTAGTGGACTTCACAACATGGTTCCTGATATTCCTTTCTCAGTAAATCACAGTTCAGCTCAAGATCATTTGCAGGTAAATTAAAGTATACAATATAATATAATTTAAATAAAATCTGTATAATTTTGCTTTATAATTTGTTTCAAGATATATGTTACGACTTACCAATAATTATCTAATTATTTAAAAGTATTTTTAATAAAACGTTTCAACAAAAAGTACATTATATCAGGATATATGTAGACTGCAGCAACTATGAAATTATTTTATATGGAAGATTTTTTAATACCTATCAAATTAAGATTACACAGAACTAAATACCTATTTCTTTAACTACTTGCTCTTTTAACATAGAATGTCTGTAGTTAAGCGTAGCCATCCTTAATTAGCTTTGTGTAAAAATAATTCAAGTGCGATAGTTGTCAGATTTGTCGTTTTCTTTTAAATATTATTTTAGAAATAGCGATCAGTCAGTCATTATTATTTAAGATTCACAAAAAACCTATTGTACGTAGGTATGCAACATGTAAGATATAGCTGCAAATAATTGAAATACAACTACTATTTTCAGTCTACGCCTAGCCACCAGATACATTTGCACTCTCAGATTGGATACTCTTCTATATCCTCACCTGGCCTCAACAACACATCAGCCTCTTCATCTGGATCTCTACCTACAAATGTAGAACCCAGCACTGGCTCTTTGTCCCCAACTAAAGTAGCTGCTGCTGCCGCTTGGTACGCCTCAACAGGTGGTGATCCACGAATTAATGGTGTCACTGGGGGTCACGCAGCAGATATTGCATCTTCTGGGAGCATGATGGCAAGTGGTTACGGTTCAGCAGCGGCCTATAATATGCTGATGCCAGTAGCCTCGATGCCAGGGTTTGATGGAAGTAATGCTGCAACTACAGATATGATGTCTTTTCCGTCAGCGGCTGCATATATGAATACTATGAATCCATCTTATCAGTATATGCATGGTTAAATAATATACATATATTTGATAGCTTTCCTATCATCTGAAATAAACATTCCTTAGTACACATAATAATACTTAATACTTATATAATGTAATTTTGACCCACATTTCAATGATTATTAAAATCTCTAATGAAACTACATAATTCTATACCTTATTTACAAAATTGCGTCTTTAGGAATAAAAATTTTAATCAAAGCTAGACCAATTTTGTGACAAATGTTAGGAACAACTTTTCTATGATGAACATGTTTCATAAAATAGGATACTTGATCGGTTCTTAAAGATTCCATAAATTATATTAATCCAACTTTTTTATGGGAAATGTTGATGTTGAGTTTTCATTTGGAACATTTTTGAACAGAAAATCACACTTTGTTTTAAACAAAAGGTTTGAAAGCTATGAGCTCTTTGTGACAAAAGTCAGTCCAGTAATAGACTAATATAAAAATAGAAATCTAATATTTTAGAAGTAAATTAATTTTTACATATAATTAGAAATTTCTAACATATTTCTAACACATTTCTAACATATTTCTAACACATTTCTAACATATTTCTAACATATTTCTAACATTTCTAACATGTCAACTGATAGATTTAATATAAAACCCATGAGATGCCTTAGAAACAATATTGTTCATTAGAATTCTTGAAACCGTATTGAAGTATGTGCCTGCTGCGATCTGAGTTGAGAGTCACTCTCATAGGTTTTTGTTCGTCAAGATTTTAATTAATTTTAAAATAACTTTCGAATTGATGTTAGTAGTATCAAAATTGTATTCTGTTTTTAATTTGATGCAGATATGTCAGATTATATTTACATTTTAAATTAAAATAACACTAATTTTATATCCATCAAAAAGAATTGTAGATATTTTTGTTAGTTAATTAACACACTATACCTATTCAATTCTTATTTCTTACTGCATATATAACATATCTATCTTTATGGATAGGTAAAGAATTATAATATTTATATTATAATTATACTTTTGTACACATTCCATTTTTAATGTATGATTGTATAGTATCACATGCTCTAAATTGTTTATTTGGTTGATACCCAATAATTTTTAAAATAAATCATTTAATTCTTTAGTAATGAATATTTTCATTATCTATAAATTGATAATAGCGCCAATTAATTTGTTGTTTTTTATAAATAAACCAAACCTGAAGAAGTCAAAGTGCGACATTTTGTACAAGGTTGTGGATGAACATGACATTTGTTTTCATATCTAATGTTTTAAAATCGTAAAAACATTTTAGTGATTTAAAATTAAACTTTCTAAATTTGTAATTATTGACTTAGAAAGGTATGTTTCATCTTATCTATAACCTTGAACAATCGAGTAAGCAAGGAATTGCCGAAAATAATTTCCATAGATGTGGATTTTATACAGAGAACGGTACAGTTCTGTTTGGTAATTGTTTGATTTTTTAACGATAATAAGTAGTATCTTTATTTTGTACATACAATTTTTTAAATGTTATTTTATAGTTATAATATTTTGTATGAAAACTATTAATGTTTGAACTCTATTATCTGTATTATTACCTAACATTTGTTAAAAATAAACCATAAAATTTACTGCAACTATATGTATTTGTTTTTTCGTAAGTTTAGTAGATTTTAGTATCTTTAAAAATATATTTGAAAAACATAAAATGAAGATATTGTTAGAATTACTAGTTAGTAGTATTTAGTAATCCATATAAAAATAGATTTAGTGTTTGTTTCTTGACTGTTGATTTTGCTAAAGATAGACCCTGTTTTTTATTATTTCATAAAATGAAAGAACAAATGGATTTGATTTATCAGTACCTATGAAATACATAATGAGTTATCATCCAACGTGTGTAGCCCTACATAATTATCTTTTAACAATAAAGTATTGTTAGGAAAGCATTATTTTGTGATAATTTAGATTGTTGCATGATACGCCTCTAAATTTGTTAGAAGCACAGTTTGTAAGTGAAATAGTGCACTCTCGGATGATGCAATGATTATACCAGAAATTTACTTATTTCCAGATTTCGAAAACAACAAAATCTATTTAATTCTTGTTTTCAATTGGTGGTGAGTGTGATATACTCATCACTATATTTGTGAATGTACATTGAAAAAAGAGTGTTTTCATGAATTTAACAGTTCGTTGTTTGCTTCTCAAATTAGACGACCTATTCAAGATTATATATGTTTTAGTCTTGGGGATTTCCAAACCCCCTTTCACTACAGCATTATGTGAAGATTTTAAAATCTTTGATGCAAACATTTTAAATTAGACAACCTAAAGCCTTGATGGATTACGATCACATAAATTAGAACCGCTCCATATAGATCTGTCTTTAAAAACGTATAAATAAGTTATTAGATTTAAGAAGTCTTTTTTATTTTAATTTCTATCTAAGTATATTGAAGATTTAATTGACTACTAACGAGCGTGAATATTATTCACTACCACATTCAGTACGTAGATTGAAGGAGTCTATTGTTCTCGTAGCTGACTCTAGCTGCAGGTTGGTTGCTTGATAGATTTACAGGTAGATTTAGGTACACGAAAGGTAGACCTATTGTTATGAACTTGAGTGCAAAGTGCAATAGATCACACAACAATTTAGTTATTGCACTTGAAGTTTT
Source organism: Parotoplana pacifica (assembly GCA_034780595.1). Taxonomy (NCBI): domain Eukaryota; kingdom Metazoa; phylum Platyhelminthes; order Proseriata; family Otoplanidae; genus Parotoplana; species Parotoplana pacifica. The sequence continues at coordinate 7,521 of JAUYWI010059623.1, read as the reverse complement.
GTCTCTACCTTCGGTCTCGACTAAATCTTCGCGTGCAATAACTATTAATTATATTTCATACTCGTACAATATTAAGTATGATATAGGGTGATTCAAAAGTCTTTGTCCCTATATTTGTCCCAAGCTTAAGCAAAGTGTCATCTTGATTTATAGATTCATAAATTTATCCTTGCTTACTTTGAAATTGAATACCCGAAAGATCCCCAATAATCGATTGGCGGGTAAATGGTTTGGCCGAAGAGGATCAATCGAATGGCCAGCTCCTCACTGGACCACACCCCCTGTGACTATTGGCTATGGTCACATTTGCTAGGCCGATTTACCTTAAAGATCGGAAATTTGCCTCCATCTACGAGCTACACGACGAAATTGTGGAGGAACTAGAGACAATTCCCCTTGGCATGTTTCGACGATCTATCAAAAACTTTCAAAAGAGGATGCAGTCCTATCGTGAAAATCATGGGGGATTTTGAGGATTTACTACCTCATATTTACATATTTACATGTAATATTGTTACTTGTTTTATAATATTTTTATTCTTACTTACAGTTCCATAATTTAATTATTAATTTTCAAATATATATGTTATGACCTGCAGACTTTTGAATCACTCTGTATATTAAATCAATTTGGTTATAGCTAATGATTTTAAGAAACATAGTTAAAAGTCTTTGTTATATGCGATTGTCTTCGACTTTCCAACATCACTTAAGCCTTGGCATATAAAGAAGGGGGGGAGTTGGCCAACCCCATTAAGCTAAAGTTTTTCAAAGTTCTGCACCAACCACATTCAATTATGGATCTTTTGAATTTTTGGTGGTACCCCCTAAAATAAAGTGACAGCCCTCTTAAAAAGTAGGTATGGTTGGACCAAAATGGACAAACGTAATTCTGCACAACTAAAAAATCAATCTTGAAAACAAATAATAGTAGAATAGATTTAATATTGATAAATTTCACCTATTTAACTGAAATTTGCACTAATGAAACAGAATAAAATTAGATGCTGATTGCAACAACAAATACATTAATACTATGTATGGTTCTTCAGAAACACCAATTTAAAGTTATAAAATATACTGAATACTCGTACATTTGAATACTTTGTTAATTTATAGTGCAAACTATATTTTACAGAGAAAAGGTGAATTGATTTCTAATAATCTAAAAATACATTTGTGCTATAATTTTTTATTTTAGTTAAAATATAACAATAAGTATTTAAATAAGATTGGCCAAAAAGGGCTCAAAAGATTGTGGTTAGTTTTCCCAAAACAAATGTTAAAAATACTTAAAATAATTGAAATTACATAAATTCGGTTATTTATGGTGTTTAGGTTGGTCTGATTCTAGCTGTATTATTAAGTAAGTAACAAGGTATTTCGGTACATAAATTAAATTATTTTTTTAAATTTTAAGAGCTAACAAAGGCGATAGATAATACTAAAGGATTAATCGAAGTTTAATATAGGGTGCTAGAAGTAGTAAAACATTAATAATATTGTAATATAAATTTTCGACTTTGTTAGCTCTAAAGTCTTCAAAATTAATTCAATTTATTTACCGAAATACCTAGTTAACTACTTAATAATACAGTTAGAGTCATGCCAACCTAAAAACCTTGGACTAATCACATTTAATTTAATTTAATTTAAGTATTTTTGGAATTTGTTTTAGGAAAGCTAATCATCTGTTTGACCCTTTTGACCAATCATATATCTATATGGAGTACCCAAAGAATTTTCACTGAACTAGGTATATGGGAGTATTTAATCAATGTTAATCAATTAAATTCTATAGGTTGTTTGGCTTCTGGATAGATATTTAGCATTTTGGGCCAACTTCATTTAATTCAAAGAACCGTCACATGACGGTCGGATCCTAAAGTTTTTACACTATAACGTCCGCAGGAGTATTTCATGTAAATCGGTTGGATAGTTTTAAAACAATCTTTAAAAAACCTTAGGGGTTGGCCAGTTCCCATCCATAAAATAATAATAAGAATCAAAAAGTCGATTTTTTAACCGGTTATATCTCGACTTCTGTAATAGTTATGCAGATGAAATTAGTCATGCCTTTTAAGTATCAAAGGCGCTACACGATAAAAAAAAGAATTATATCAAAATGTCAAATGACCTTTAAATGGCAACTGTCAGGAAGTGACCAATCTTATTCTATTATACCTTACTGTACGTAGGTTGCATGAGCTAACAACCTATTACCTTCTGTCTGTCTATGTGGTGTCCTCGTTGCCAAGGATAGCATGCACTATTAGCTTCCACCTCGTTCAGTCCTGCGCTTGTCTCACCAGTTCCTCTGTGCACTTTGTTTTCCCCCACTTCTTCACGTCGTCCCACCACATACTTCTTGGTCTGCGTCTTTCTCTCTTTCCTTCTAGCTTTCCAAGCAACATTTCATTCTGAGGGCCGTTAGCTCTACTAATATGACCACAATATTTCATCTTTCTTTTCCGCATATCTTGTAGCAGCTGCAGTTTGTGTCCTCCTCTTGTCCTAATACGCTCTATTACCTCCCTGCTGGATGTCCTACTTGTCCAGCTAATCTTCAGTAATCTTCTGTGTATCCACATTTCTAAACTTTCAATCCTTTATTCCATTTCTGATAACATTGTCTAGGTTTCGGAAGAGATAATTTAACATGCAAACCCATAGTACTGTCTTTGGGACTTAAATACATAGTGAGGGCCCAACCTCTTCTATGGTGACCGGCCACAATTTCTGTATGTCAAAAAGTGCCCCCTGTGCGTCACACACTTGAACCACCTAAGGAACCGAGGTTCGCCCAAGTTCGCCCCTCATGGACATAATTTTCTATTTTCAGAGCCAACAATTTCATCCGATCCGAACATGACTCATCGTGCCCTATGCGCCCGAATTGAAGTCAGAATAGCCCCCACTTCAGAGGCATTGTCGCACAGGCTCTGTAGATGACTTCTCCCATCCAAGAAGATAACCCTCTTGCGGATTTCAGTAATTGAGTCGATGCCAAGACAGTGCAGGAAGGTCATTGAGGCGAGAGGATATCCCATCGACTGCTAACCCCTCAAACCCTTTGAGATCACGAAAAATGGCCTTTTTAGGACCACCAAATCATGTTTGAAAAACTAGTAGGTTGATCACCTCTCTATTGACTAAAAAAGCATAAAAATAGCTTCATATTTCAGAAATCAAAAATATAGCTTGTTGCGGTTTATACAGACCAGCCCTCTAGTTGGCATTTGGCATGTCTGATTATTCTTTTCTCTCCTAAAAACAACTAAATTGAAAGATAATTTTGGATGTCATATCTAACTGCAGCGTAACTGTTGATAAGGAAGTATTTAAGTGTTTGTTGTCTGATACATACGATATCTGGAAGTATATAATGTCAACCCCTTTAACCAAGCGTGTAAATTTACAGCTAGAACGAAGGGTTAAGATAAGAATACTTTATGATATTGCATTTGCAAATTATACCATATCTTTCAGAAACTGTCCTTTCTCGATCCCCACAACATTGGAGAGTAGCGAAGGTCGGCATTCCAGCTTAGACTCGAGGAGCAAAAAGGACTGTTTGTAAAGCGATTGTAAAATACTGTACATACCTAATTGTAAATTATAAAGTATACGTATGTTGTCTTATAATCTTAAACTTCTGGGTTTTCTTGATTTTCTTAGTATTTCATAAAAAAACACATCTTGAACCACTTGCATTCATACGGGTAGAAAGAAAGGAAAAAGGAGGGCTACAGAAAAAAATTGGTGCGGTAGCATAGAAGTTGGAGAAAGAAAAGTGTCGAGGGGGTAGATAGAAAAGAATACGGGAATGATTATATTATTCAGTATTGAGCTTAATTATTCAAAATAAGCAATTCTAAATGAAGCATTTTGGGTGGACAATATAACCTACTTGGGAGTCATAGGACAGGATGGAATTCTATGTTTCATACATAAATATATTACTTTGTCATTTTTGAGTTTGTTGTCAATCAAGTGGCCAGCATTATTTGTTAACTGTTACATACAAACAATATTTTAACATTTATAAAACACATTTACTCACACCGATTTGTTTTTATTTGGAGTCGCAAACGTCATTTCTAATTGTTTACAGTAGGTATAAATATATATTGAGACTCCTTCTAGTAAGAATTATTCTTTCTATTTCGAGTAGATCCTCTAGATAGCAATATGTATACACAAGGGGAGCATTTTAATAAAATTGACTTTGCTTTATTGGAGGTAATATTTTAGATTCCAATTTTTAGCTTCTCACAATCATCTTTAGTTTATTCATTCGAACTATGTCGCTTCTAATTGTTTTTTGTTTTAAATATTCAGTTATAAAATTTTAATATACTAGTATCTTGGTAACTTAATTCAAACAATATAATCGGTTTGCTATATTGCTTTGTGGAAAATTTAGTACATTACTTTTACATAATACATTTTGCATTCTTTAGGTATGTCTAATTCTACGAAAATATCTTTTATAATAAAATCATACATTTGCAATGCCTATTTCTGATTGTAAAACATAATACCAAAATCTAAAATCTATTTGCTTGCTATATTTATTTGATGTCTGATCTGATGACATTATATATTATATAAATAGGTATTTACATTGTATTGTGAATTAATAGGCACTAGTAACTAATAGAGATGATCAATTTAAATAGCCCGTACTTAGCCACACGCGGACGGTCTTTTTTAAATCCCTAGGGTCATTTTTTAGAGTAAGTTCTTTTACTAAACTATCTTATCATTAATTTTTAAAATTTTTAACCATATTTAAAAAAAGGTGTACTTAGCCACAGTGGATGGTATAATCAAAGCAACACATTCGCCATGTGGATTGGTACTGTGATTTTAAAAAGTTACTAGAAAATTACAACAGTCCAGCCTTAAAAAATCAAATCCAAGAAACCACATTTTTTGCTTTTACATGGCAAGTTGCATTGTAGTAATTGTAACTGTTCTATGCCATGTATGTAAAAGAACATTTTAAAAATATTACAAAGCAACTTGCCATGTAAAAGTCAGCTTTAAAATTTATTTTCAAATCTTCGACTGAACCTGCTATAAAATAATATCATCCTCACAATCAGATAGAGGAGCTTATGGTAATATCCATTTGTGGATAAAAGATATGAATGTTTAAATTAAAGACTTTTACTGACAAATTAAAAAAAGGTTATACAAATTGTTGGATCAAATCTTTTTATTTAGAAAATAAAAAAAACAAATCTATGTAAGCTTTGGTGGATTCTACTGAAGAGCTAAATTTATTAATAAAATATATAAAACAAAGTTAACAATATTATGTAATTAGTGCTACTGTAAAAGGTTCTGCCAGTTTACTATTGATAAAGTCAATATAGCAAAAGAGATATGGAATCACTTGAACAATTTCAATATAATATAAAGATTTGGAACCCAGCTATCTAAATAAATAAAATTGTTTAAAAACACTTATATATTAAATCCAAAACTAATCAGTTAAATGACATTTAGTAGCATATTTAAGAGCATAGTTTTGCCAGTAATATTTTATCTCAAAGGCAATTTTTTAGAGTGGCATATTTTTCTCAAAACATTTTTTAGTGAGCAGGACATTTTTACAGTTGCTTATTTAATAGCTTGTTTTTGTGCTAATTATGGTATATATTATTATAAACTATTTGTCATCTATTAACTCTTTAATTAATAATTACATTTTCCTGACATACATATATAGCCATTTTATAGCTTTTTTAGACTGCTTTACATAAAATATTGTCTCTTGAATTATTTTAACAATCAAAATATTTCTATTAAAAAATTTGGTATTTGGTATCTATTTTCTTATATGCTGAATGAAGAATATCATCTATTGTAAATATACAAATAACTGATACTCTGATTTTATACCAAATAATAATTTTTTTCTATAAGAATATTTTTATAAGATAATTGTATAGAACTGGAAAAATATACTGTTATAATGAGCATAATATTATTTTGCAAAGAGTTATCTTCAAAAGAAATGGCCATATTTGTTGGAAGTTGATAACAATAATTAGAGAGAAAGGGTGAAAAATTGGCTCCAAACAATACATTATGTGACATGCTTTATAACAATATATACATGGTTATATATACGACCATGTTATAATTCATGTGTATACTGCTGAATGGCTAAATAAATTCCGCAGTTGTCTTATTATAAAGCATTTATCAAGTATTGTGCTTTCCACTAGTGCTACTACCAATCTTTGTGACAAATATGGTCATTTCTTTTGAAGATAATATTGGTTTCTGCTACACTATTTCAAACACAATGTTTAATGATAGTCGTTTATTCATTAACATATTTTCTGTTAACTTTTCTTGTGCAATATATCTTTATATAATAGTAGCTTTTATTAGAGAATTATTTTTGACAAATAATGAATGCTCAACTTTTAGATACCAAATAGTTTAATGCTAACAAATGCAGTGTTTTTATCAACATAAATTATGTTGCTAAAAAGGGAAAATTTATATTTGTTCTATTGAATCAGAGATTAATTTGCAAAAGTTTTTATCATTAATTAAATAAGAAAAGTTAATTGACAACAAACAATATACATAATGACACTAATGGTTTATTATACTAGTTTTATAGTATCAAACATAATTATCATTATAAGAAAAGATTGCTTATATTTCTGGAAAATTATAGCACTAAATATAGTACTCAAAATAACTTGTAAATAAGCTACTTCAGTTTTTGCATGAATTGATTATTGTTTGTTGATTATAAACAAAATCATAGTTATTCAAAATAAAGAATTTTATAGTATTTGCTGCTAATGAAGCTCATGATTTCTATGTTTCAGGACATATATTATTATATTTATCGTTAATTTGCACATCTGATTACTCCCATGTTATATTTGTGCAAATAAACCGTTAATGTGTGCATTATGAAAAGTATCTAGTATGTAAATGGTTCTTTCTGAGCAACAATATACACCTTTACCTAAATGGCTACCGTTTTGACCTATTCTTTTATTTACATAACTAAATTGATGGCAATACGAACATACTCCTGCTTTTCCATGTAATCATCAGCCATCTATCTTTCAATAGCTGCCAATGCTCCGCTGCTGGAATGGGAGCCACTTTTACCACCAGAATCAGTTAACCAGTGTCCTGACTTCTCCCTAAATTTAGTTATATTGATATGCATTGAAATTCTTTAGTTCAATTGATTATTGCAGCGGAGAATGATAACTTTCTACGATACTTTGCTTCAAAACTGGAAATTCCCTTCTAGCATCGGATGAAGAATTTAAATGATTTGTATGGTCTGTATAATATATGCAATTATTCTGTCCATAGCACGGTTGTAGTATCCAAAAATGTTGTCCAAATCTTTGTAAAGAATCTCTTTGGTACTACTGTATTTGCAATATTCAAATAATTCTTCTCGAACAAGTCAAGTAATTTGGGATGTAATAAAAGGGAATATTCATCATTGCATCAGCATAAACT